>JAMKCH010020783.1:0-21116 GCA_023653785.1 Ophioderma brevispina | reverse complement strand
GAGTGCCAAAAATGTAGCGCCCTATTGTCCTACAGCGCCCTCTATATTTTTACCCACTTAGTAAATATTCCTTTCAAGAGCTTATATCCCATAACTCCAACCTTTTTTTTTACCGAAAAAGGTCCAATAAGGTTAAAAAAAAAAAAAAAAAAAAAAAAAACAAAAAGTATCTCGGCATGTTTTTCGATGAGTATTATGGTCAAAGTCAGACCATTTTGAAAGTTTTTCGAAATAGACATTTTGTTGCCTAGGTCTTGCTCTTTCATTTAACACCTCGCTTGTATAAAAGCGTGCAAAAATGGCTTGGAATAAGGCGCCCGAAAGACGCAAAACCCCCCAAACCAAAATTGCAGTTTTTGGATTTTTCATGGTCACTGTGTGGTAACAACGCAATAATCGTGTGTATTGATTTTAAACACAAAGAAGGTTTCCGACTGAATGAGCGCGAAATCCTATTGCAATATTGATTGTGGTACACTTGTGGTTCGTGTCCCAGTACACTGCATGCCCATTGAAAAATTCAAAAACTGCCACTTTTTTGATTTTGGGGTTTGCGTCTTTCGGGCGTTCTATCTCGGCCATTTCTGCACGCTTTTTTACACGCCATGTATTAAAGGAAAGAGAGACCTAGACAATAAAATGTATATTTCTGAAAACTTTCAAAATGGTCTGACTTTGGAAAATACCTGATCGAAAATCATGCCGATATACTTTTGGGCCAGGTGTGATATAACTATTCATTTATGTCAATATGAATATGGCTGCTATCTTAGATTTCAAATGGCCGCCAATGAAAGCCACATTTAAAAGCCTAACTTGAGTTAAGAATGATAAACTGCTAATTTTGAGGACAACCCCACATTAGTAATGCGAGGAGTTCAGAAAGCACCCTGATGATATGTGCGCAGTAACAATAGCAGTAATCATGAATTTCAAGATGGCGTTGATTTCAAAATGGCCGCCAATGATCTATATTTGGAATTTAAGCCAAGTGAAGCATACCTTTTGAAGGGTTAATGATCATTTGTCGCTATTGTTTGACTGAATAAGGTCCAGTTAAGTGCCTGCAATATATCTGGCCATTGAGTTAGGTGCAATTTGATATCAATCTACCTACCACCCTAGATTTTCAAAATGGGTTTGTGCCCCCTCTAATATCCACTAATTATCCCCATTAAGCATTACTCCGCTTATGATGATGAAAAACCTAAGTACGGTCCCACATTGACAATGCTACAGAGTTTAGAAAGAACACTGCTGACGTTGTAGTAGCCACAATTAGCAGCAATCTTGAATATCATGATGGCGACGAAATGGCTGCAGTAAAGTGCTATTGTCTTGGCAGATTCGCATCTATTCAGAAATGTTTGGTCAGCTATGCACAAAATCTAACATAATACCGTTTCCGAATGCGAATTCAACGAGGGAACGAATTTACCCTGTCAGGAAATGTTTTTGGCTCATTTTATTATGTAATTACGCCAGTATGGCACGGTGCTATTGCGTAGTCTCCGTTAAATGGGCCGTGCCATGTCGAAGTTAGTTGCTGGCCGGTCCAACGTAGCGTAGAGCTAACGGCCTATAGGTCAGTAGTCATCGTTTTGTTTATGGTAGCAACGGGGTTGTGGCCAATAACGCCTTGCTTTTGTCAGTTTTGGTTATCTTCCAATGGCCAACGCGCCTTTATGTCCCGCTTTTTATTTGATTATCATTTCGCTCAATCCCTGTCAGCCTTCGACCGAAGAGGATCAAAAACTTTCTTTGCCTACCCACCTCTCCCAATATTGTACTGGTCGGGAGATGTTAACTTAGTATCTCGATGGGAGGAGACTTGTGGTGTGCGAGTGTTGATTGGTAAAATAAATAAATAAGTTAATTTATTAGCATTATGTATATTAAGCTGAAAAATATTAAATATATTATATTCTTATATATTTGATTTAGAAGCTCAACTTCAGATATTCTAATTTACAGAACCGATACTGAATATTTCATTCTAATCAGTTAACTCTCTCAGGGGATCACGTCCCTTGTGAGGAGGCTCAAGTACATCGTGTGAGTCAAAGCTGGCTACTAGAAAAATATTTAATAATAATAATATTATTTGAGCGAGGTGTAAGGGCTTCAGCTTTGATTATTTTTTAATTGCTTAGGTAGCTCGCCTTAATTGTCAATACGCGTAATTCACCCATGCTTGTATTCAATGGTGGCTTATTTGCTACTGCTTAAGCGTAGCTCTCGCTTTGTTAATATGCGTAATACACCCATGCTTTTATGGCTTGGCTTTGCTTATTTGTTTTGCTAAATTTTAGGTAGGTTCTCCTAAAAGGTAGTGGGAAACGCTCTTCCTTAGTTACGTTTGTTTGCTTAATTACGGCTTTGCCTCAATTCTTAGGACGCCCCTTATGATTCGGTCTGCGTACGTCACCAGCCCGCGGGGCCTATGATAGATTTTTGTACGTTGGCTTATACTTGTATCTATATAGTATATATAAGCCTATATAGCTTTGCTGCTTTGCGTGAAGCCGTAGAGGGGGGGGGGGGTATGTTCTTAAATAATGCATAGATATTACAGGTGACATGTACTAGATTTTAATGCGCAATAAATTTTGATCTTGTGGCTGCCACATGGCAAGTAATAAAAGTTGTGCTGCCTTCATTTCCTGTGTAAGGGTAAACACCTTTGTGTTATTCACAAAGTACTACTATTTTTTTTTTTCGTTCTTTTTTTGTGCACAAAACAGTGATTGTAAGGACCATGCCAAACCAAAGATACTTCAAAAACTAGAAGACTTTCTCATCGACCAAAATTTATACAATCATTTAACAAAGTGTATCTTCGTCTTGGTAGTCCAAATAAAGAAGAACTGCACATATCAATACACAGGGCTCAATATCTTCTAATCTGATGGATTTGTAGCTCTCACTGAAAAATAATAAGATGGAAACATCACTTAATATTCAGTGCTGAATTTCTCCAACACAACGTATCGTTTACAAGTACCAAGTATGTGGGTTCTTTACACCCATTTCCATTTCGAAAAAGCTCGTTAGCCATTTCAATATGAAATGCATATAAGTGAAGTAAGGCCAAACATGGGAAAATCAGTGGTGGATATTGGAAATCTGAGATGGCAGCAAGTATTGACTTTGATCTAAAAAAATTTATGATGATTCCAGGTGCTTTAACATCTAGTACCAAAGGGGATTTGTTTGACCCAAAGCGGTGAAATGTGATCACCAACCCTTCAAGAGGTAACTTCATAAATTTGGTTATAGTAAACTTCGAAAATAATAGTCATAGCGGACATTTTGAAACAGATGCCATCTTGAAATTCGAGATTTCTGCTATCTGTTACAACTGCAATTCCATCAATGCATTTTCTGAACTCCTTACCAATGTTGGATTGGCCTTAAAAGTAGTGTTTTTAATCATTCTTAACTCAAATTAGGCTTAAGTATAGATTTCAGTGGCGGCCATTTTGAAATCTAAGATGGCAGCCATGTTGATTTTAACCTAAATCAATACCTCTATACATATGCATCATTTTAAATCTTACTATTTCTTATTTGGTCAACAAATAGTGGAATTATGGCATTTGAGCTCTTGAAAGTAATATTTCATAATTGGGTAAAACTATAGAGGGCGCTGTAGGCCAATAGGGGACGCTACATTTTTGGCACTCGATCAGAAATTGTTCGGGGCCTCAATATGTATAAGCATACCAAGTTTCATGTTTTTAGGAAAAAGTGCACAATACTGACTATTTTTGTGCTTAGGGACTGGGCTATATAGGTTGTAAACAAATGGGGGTCAAAGGTCACATACAAGAAAAATCATACATTGTTCATTGATGAATAGATTACTATAATTTAGGAAAGAAAGTACAAATTAATTCCATAGATTATAACTGTATAGACAAGATTATCAATTCTGAGTGTAGAGTACAGTTTGTGTGAGTGCAAAGTACAATGTTTATTAACATAGTTCTGGTCAATGTTTACGTAAGACTAAAAATGCTTATGTTTAAGTGGCACAGGCACATTTTCAACCGTGATTTTGTACAGAGTATATCATAAAATTATGAAAAATTAATGTTGGCATTTTTAGGTATCTTGGTATATTGGCGGATATTTTTGTCAAAATGGCCGCCTTTCGTAATTGAATTTTCCTACCGTATATCTCGGCCTCGGAAGCTCGTATGAGCATACTTCTTGTGTCTATACCCATGTTTTCTATGGTCAAGGAATTCATATTTGGATACATATAAGTTGTTGTTTCTTAGTTTCAGAAGCAGTATGAAGATATTTTTTTAAGTAAATGGGTCTGACTGTATTCACGAAACTACCCAGAGACATTTCGTTATTGCATGGCGACTAAGTGCTATAATTTGAGTAAAGATAATGGGTATATGATATGAGGGTGTCGACCATCGCTTGCTGGCAGCACTACAAAGACGAAGCCATATGGTATTCGTATACATCATATCAATAAACCGTTGCTCATATTTATAAAACAATAGAATCAAATAATTATATAATATTGAATGGCTTTGAGTATGATACCAGAATATATTGCACGAGCTAGAAAAATATTGTACGAGTCGAAGACGAGTACAATATTTTTCTAGCGAGTGCAATATATTCTGGTATCGTACGAAAAAAAAGCCATTTAATAGGGGTTGTGACAATTAGCGACCCTGGGTCACTAGTGACCCATCCTGAATTCAGCAGACTTGTACGGAATAAACTGCCTGTTCCTTTGATGATTTAGATCGGTTCTTAACTGGTTTTGATTGAGTGAGGACGTGGATTGGTAACCCGTCTCGGACAATTATGAACACTACAATGATTTTCCCTGTACTTGGACCACGTCTGTCTAATGTTATACAGAGCTTGAGCGTCACCAGTGAACCGATATTTACTTTGAAATGTCAAGCTAATGCAGTATTTTTGAATATTGTATGGAAAACTAAGACATGTAATCCAGTTTTACCTACGCAGGTGCAGTTGGAAACCACCACTGCAGTTGCTACGGGATTCGAGAACTGCGACTAATCACTTTGCACCGTGAAGAACGAGAAAAAGAAAAAGAAGCGGAAGTCCCCTTCTACCAAGAGACGAGACAAAAGGAGGCTTGCCGCATGGTTGGCCGGAAGAAAGCCGGCACAACTCCCCGATGAGCCTAATCCAGATGTTGACACAACGCCTTGGAGTGCCCAGGACAATGTGCCAGCTTAAAGGCTGACTCAGAGATTTCCCGATGAGGGCACCGATTAATCTCTAACTTTGGAATTACGCATTTAAGTAACTATCTTTAGTTCAAGATGACGATTTTCAATTTCTACACAACAAAATTAAATTCGAAATCTCTGAATTATTCTTTAAGCGTATGATCTGGATGCGTTACCAGAGGTAGTGGAAAATGATGTGGATATGGACCACTCCTCCGCTCGGAATCCGATTACAGTAGCGATGTTGCGGCTCCCGTCGTACGGTACTCATACAATAGGTTTCTTTTGAGGCGCAGCAGCTAACTTGAAAAGAAGCCTATTGTATGAGTACCGTACGACGGGAGCCGCAACATCGCTAGTGAGTCAACGCATATGGTTAGTGACCAGGATGGTGGTGATGATGATGCGGATTTATTTACATCGTACTTGGAGAGATCTGCTTTTGTGCCAGAGTAACAGATCCCGACTCGCTCAAGCTGTGTATGGGGTGTTTCTCTACTGCGTTATGCGAACGTCCATAATGCAAAGAATACCACATGAATTCCTGTGAAGGATTCCAATTGGTCAACTAATGTAATGCTACTGGCGCACATAGCCATAGTTGCTGAAAGCGCCATTCAACCAAATAACCAACCAACCAACCTAAGTGTTCCTTTTCCCTGCTCCAAGCCCACGTTTTTCAGAGTTGGTTGTTTTACCGTTACAGCAAAAACTGACACAGAGATTCCCTAGGCTATGCCTCGTCCAATATCCAGAAATACTCGTCACTCTTAGGACTTGGGCTTTAGTATTTTTGATGTTTAGACCTACTAGAGTGTTGTCGAAACTCACCTTAATAGTGAAATTAATTTTTTACCAAAACTGCATGAGAAACAAAAAGGAAGCAATAAATTTTAAACACCTGTCATTGATTGGGGCAAACACAGCTACAAGCACAATTTCCAAATTTATAGATTTCTTCTACTCACCAATTACTGCCCTAACCTATATCAACATGAGCAAAGATACAACAGATATTATAATGTATGAAGCTTATTCCATAAGCTAGGGGCAAAGGTCGAAAAACGCCTCTATCACGGTCAGAGTGTGGGTCTTCGGAACGTGCAGACGGATACCAGTGGATGACCGGAGGGAGTACGCAGATGGCTTGTGAATGGAAAGAAGAGATGAAATGTAGTGGGGGAGAAATTGTTGAGATTTGAATATGTGGACAAGGGTACGGAATTGAATGCGTTGAACAACAAGAAGCCAGTGAGGATTCTTCAGAAGAGGAGAGGAATGAGTGCAATTTGGTTTCACCTGTTTTGAATTCTCTGAAGACGAGTAATGTTCTTGTGGGAGATGCCATTGAGGAGAGCACTACAATACTCCAGCCTGGAGAGAAGAAGAGCACGGACAACACTGTGGGGACCACAACACTGTGGAACTGAAATCAAGAAATCAGCGGATTCTATTCAGGTTCCTAATTTGAAAGTTCAGAGAGCGAGACAGTTTAGTCACATGATCAGTCATCTTCATGTGACAATTAAATAACACGCCTAAAGGTATTTAACCAAAGGAGAAGGAGGAATCTCAACATCATCAAGGTGAAGGTGAAACGACATATATTCAATGTGTTTGTAATGCGTGGGAGAAGGAACAAGAATACTTCTCCCTCTGGTCTTCTCAGGTTCATCATCAGCTGTTGGTAGCTATTCAAGCACGCAGCTCCTTTACACAACGACCAACAATGCACAAGCCGCATCACCCGGGACGTTTGGGTCGAAGGTAAAAAATAATTGGACATCATCTGCATATGATTGCGGATAATCTGTCCAATTATATGAGAGTAATAACTGAAAACCTGGGGACCAATGACCGACTCCTGTGGAACACCATGCATGAGCTTAGTCTCAAAGGAGGAAGAACCAGAAACACAGACTTGGGAAGATCTATTACTCAAGTAAGACTTGAACCAGAGATGGACAGGACCGCAAAGGCCGAAGTCATCAGATAAACGCTGCAAGAGTACGCCGTGGTCCACCGTATCAAATGCAGCGGACATGTCAATCATGACTAGAAAAATAGCTTTCTGGTCATCAATAGCCCTCAAGAAAGAATCTTGCACTACGCAAAGAGCCGTCCTCCGGCTCTGCGCACGGCGGTACTACGCGGATTGGAGGGGCTCACCCAGTTTGTTGGTATCAACATAAGCAGCAACTTGAGAGGACACCACCCTTTCGTTGCCCACATCACATACTGTCTTATCTAACATTTTTACTTTTTTTAGATATTTTGCATATGTACTTATAATGTTATGGTCTATACATGCACAAAGTTACAATCTTGAAAGTGACCTAATTAGTGAGATATTAATTAAGAATTTTGATCAATCAGCTCAAAACAGCTGCATATCGCGATTTCACATACTGTCTTATGTTTCATTTACACGTAATTTCAATAGGCGTATAATTAACGTTGTTCGTAAAACAAGCTGTTTACGTTTTTCACATACAGATCTATGTGCGTCTTATTTTTTTTTTTTTTTTTTTTGCCCACATCACATACTGTCTTATCTAACATTTTTACTTTTTTTAGATATTTTGCATATGTACTTATAATGTTATGGTCTATACATGCACAAAGTTACAATCTTGAAAGTGACCTAATTAGTGAGATATTAATTAAGAATTTTGATCAATCAGCTCAAAACAGCTGCATATCGCGATTTCACATACTGTCTTATGTTTCATTTACACGTAATTTCAATAGGCGTATACAGATCTATGTGCGTCTTAGCTGCCTCGTGCGTGAACATGGCGTGTTTCACATAGAGATCTATCTGAACGCATTGAAATATAACGGTGAAATTAGCGTCATATACAGACTTATGACTTTGTAGCTTTATATCAGGAATACAATTGCACTTTCAAAACTCAGCAAGGTTAAAACTTAAACTTCAGCATGTTTTCTTCATATTGCAAAATTAAAAAGTAAATTGTAATGTTTAATTCCATAGTACAAACATGAAATCTCCCGGTATAATTTCAATGGCGATTTTCTCGAAAACGGCATTTCGTCAAATAAGACAGTATGTGATGTGGGCGATGATCTAAACCAGGTTCTTCAAGATAGGAGTGACAACGGCTTTCCTAAGGACAGAAGGAAATTCACCAGTGGCAAGGGAGGTGTTAACAATAATACATGAAATGAGATGGTGGGTAAGTGATCCTTTATAAGCCAAGTTGTTAGTGGGTCAAGATCACAGCTCTTGGAGGGACATTTCTTGATAACCTCGATGAGGTCTTCGGAAGACACAAGGTGAAAAGAAGACATAGTACAGTTGTTATTGTTACAAGCAACAATGGGTAAGGTATCACTTAAACCCTATAGTATCAACTTGCTCACGGATCTTGTTAATTTTACTTGTGAAAAAAGTCACTAAATTGATTTGCTAATAGCAGAGGTACAGAGTCGGGTAAGATACGTTTGTTCTTGTTAAGTTGTTCATTAACAGTCTTAAACACATCTTTAGAGTCACGGTTTGCGAGTCTTTCATTGTAAAATTCAGTTTTAGCCCTGTTAATTGTGTTGGACACAGTTTTTTGAGCAGCAAAATAGGCATCCAGGTCACCCTTTGAATGGGATTTCCTGAACTTCCTTTCATAGCGTCTTTCTTGACGAGCATCTTACTGCTTCATTAAACCACAATGGTTTCCGCCGCATAGTTCGAGCGCGAACTGTTGCTGCGGCGTGAGCATCAAGCAGTCCAGTGCAGGCTTGATTGTAACACTTGAAAAGACTATCAATGTCAGTAAGGCCAAGAGAGAGGATGTTATCGAATTTGGCAGCAAGGTCCTTGTCGAAAGATTCATGGTTGATAGACCTGTAGTTGCGATTAAGTGTACAGTCGATATAAAATGATCAGAGACATTGAGTTTGGTGATAGTGTGTGGAACAATGATAGAGTCATTCTCCTTAATCGCAATCCAGTCAAGGGTGTGTCCATCTCTATGAGTTGGGCCCTGAACAATCTGGGTAAAATTCAGGGAGTCCATGATTGCATTTGCTCTCATGACTATTGACTCAGATGGTTGGTCATGATGGATGTTGAAATCACCCAGAAGAATAGTTCTTCCTGGCAAGAGATCAACCACAGCAAGAAAGAAATTCATCAAATTCTGGTAGAAATTGATAAACAGACATAGATGAGGATCTATATAGGAGAACAAAGTTCACATTATTCTGACGGTCATAGATCAATGCGTGTTCAAATGATGTAGTGTGAGGAAGTTTGTCGCATATTATTTCCAGCCTCACTGCCTTAAACAGAGCCCCTGCCCCCACCACTACACCTCTGTTGGTGCGGGTGCGCTGAGGACCGAGTAACCTGGGAGGCTTTCCAATTCAATCAGGTTTCCGTAATGAAAAAGCACAACCAATGACAGTGTCTTTTTTCATGATTTGTCATGTAGTAGAGGAACCTTGTTCCTTTGGACTGTGGCATTCCATAGCTAACATTCATGAGTTTTTGGTTTACACAGAGTGGGAGGGTAGAGGACACAACAAGTAGGAGTATCCACTGGTGGTAGACTTTTCTTTCTCCCAGCTCGATTCCCCCTGCGATAGCATTTCTGCTGTTATACCCAATCACTTAGCAACTTCTTCGCAATAAAATTTACAAATAAGAGCGCCGCTCACTTACTCTACGGATGTTGACGTCATATTTGGGATACAGCTTGGGGAGATTTTGGAAATTCTTGCCGAATATGTGTTCATGACGTTCTAGAGACTTTTTAAACCTCACTGATCAAAATTATATGCGCATGGTATGGGATAACTCCGGTAGGTCTCGGCGATGGAAGCTGAAAACAGAATTAAATAAGACTTTCCGGTTGTTGAGTGTTGGTATCGTTTTATGTTCGTAACGTTACGCCATGAGTCAATACCCGGAAATTGGGGTTGAAAAAGTACTCCCTAAATAATCGTAGATTATGCGCGCTATAATGTGACTAGTGAGATGTAACTATCTGTCTCGGTATTACTTAGATCATTCTGACCCACAGTGTCATCATTCAAGTTGACATTTAAGTTTTTAATACGGTGACAATGCAATATGCATGGCTATTTTCCGGCAGTGGAACAATTGAACTGGTTGAAATCATGGGATATTGTCTGCTGTCATAATTTTGCGTGAACCGTTTTTGTGGGCGCGGTCCAGCATCGTGGGGTGATGCATGACACTACAATGTACACACATATTTCCTGCATTCGGTTGTGTGTCTACTTAGGTCAGTCCACCCTCGAATGTGACGTACACATGCGTCGAATTGTCCCTTCGGTACTAGCGTCGGTGACTTGTCCCAGAAGCTTCTATACAGGCTTCAATAGAGAGGTTTTGTTTTGCAAGTGTGGTGATGGGTCACTCTACCCCCATGTTGAGTACACTACATGTAACTATTCAACTCAACAATTGGCTCTTGAGTACATATTGTAGCTGAACTTGATTTTCCATTATGACAGGATGATAGACACAATCAATATCAGGGCATTCCATGGCAAGACCAATTATGTAGTAGTCCAATACACATTAGATCTCAATCCAAAAAATGAAAGTCAGGACAATTGTCAAAAAAGTCACCAAATCCGTAGCCAGAGATATCAGAAATTGTCACTTGTCGATAACAATAACTCAGTTCATCAAATAGGCTTGTTGCCAATGAGAAGAGCAAAACCTTGGAGAGAGTTTAGAGGGGTGTGCTGCCAGAGGGGGCGCTCGCGATAAGTTCATCGGGAAAATCTTCTTTAGTCCGGGAACCCACGGCCTCAAAATTTGTAGGACCTGGCTCGGAAAGATATACGACTTTTGAGTTCAGATTCACTGAATACCAGTGATAAAATCTTGGTATTACAAATATTGACCTTTCTGAATAACAAATGACCTTAGCCAATTATCCCAAATATCTTGGAAAGGATCACCACACGCATTGACCAATTGACTTCTTTACTCCTGTTCATAATTTGGAGCTATATACATTAGCTTAAAGCAGTGTTAACATTTGACCTTCATAGTAACTTTACTCCTCCAGGGCCACACCAGTCAGCCGAGCCCTCCGACAGACAGTATATTTGCAAAAGTTTAATTTTTTCTCTGAACTTTCCTGTGTTCAGATATTTGGTACATCTCGTTCGTTATCAAAACCGTCTTGGCTGACGGTCTAATACTTTGCACGTCCCAACTCCTGTACTTAAAATCATACCGTGCGCGTAGCAATCAAATTGACCCAGGTGGTACCTACTAGCAGATATTCCTTGAATGCGCTTGAGTTACTCGTTTGCCGCTCACTTGTTAAGACACTTTCTTACAACAATGTCATAAGATCCAGACAAACCTTCATAAGGACAATAGTGGGACGTTATGTCTTAATATATAATTACGTCGGTTCACCTGTCTATAATAAAGGTCCTTTGCAATGATATTGCAATCTGCTTTTTGTGAAAGAAAGCTCAGTGACAAATTAACAACGAAGCACACCTACATTTTACTGACAGTGCAAAGGCTGGAGAACTTCTTACTTTTTGTTTACAGAGAAAAAAACTCGATGATTATATATGATGTTTCCTCTGTAGGTGGGGATTTTTCCTAATACTTACAAGCACCCCTGGCGGGAAAAGTTCAACGTATACTATATATCTCTATATAATTATATAGATATATAATATTAATCTATATCTATATATATTATATAATATATCTATCACACCCTGGGCACAAAACGTATCGGCATGTTTTTCGAATCATTACTTGTGTCAAATTCAGACCATTTTAAAGTTTTTCGAAATAATACTTTTATTTGCTAGGTCTTGCTCTTTCATTTAATAGCTGGCTTGTAAAAATGCGTGCAGAAATGGCCGAGATAGAACCCCCGAAAGAAAAAAGCAAACCCCCAAACCAAAAGTTGCATTTTGGGATTTTTTAATGGGCATTGTAGTGTACTGGACACGAACACGTTTACCACAATCAAATTGCAAGTGGCTTTCTCGCTCATTCCTTCGGAAAACCTCTTTGTGTAAGATCAATACACAGGTATTATTGGTTGTACCACACAGTGACCATGAAAAATCCAAAAACTGAAACTTTGTTTGGGGGGTTCTGCGTCTTCGGGCAGCTCTATCCAGCCATGTTTGCCTCTTTTATACAAGCGAGGGTTGTTAAATGAAAGAGCAAGACCTAGGCAAACAAAATGTTCTATTTCAAAACTTTCAAAATGGTCTGACTTTACATAATACTCATCGAAAAGCATGCCGAGATAATTTTTCTTTTGTGCCAGTTATATCTATGTATATATATAATATTATTATATATCTCGATATATATATCGTATCTATATATATATATATATATATATATATATATAGTGCAGTAAAGTGATGTATGGACGACCATGAAAAGCTATTTGCGTTAAAAATAAAGATTGTTGCAAGAAATATGCCAAAATAAGCATCGGATGTTGCATTCCACAGTTTTAGTTTTGAAGCTTTCGGGCTTAAAAAGCCTTTCAGCAAAAAACTACAACAGAAACAGAAGAGAGAAAATGAAGAAAAAAGATATAAAAAGTAAACTTATTCCAGAATGATCTATACACAAATGATGAAGGATTTCCAAGAGGTGGGTGCGCCAACACCGCTTTCATTCTAAATGTGGACGATTATGGTATCACGGCCACACCTAAAACGGAAACAATGCGTACGAAAACACTAGCCTGGATACCATAACAAGAACGATTTGGCAACGCAGCAAGAAAAATTATGGTGGAAAACGGCAATATTGCATATTATTAGAGGCCGAAGGGAACACTTGGTACATTTGAATGCAAAAAGAAGCAATTAAATGAAGATAAAATAAGAGGAGAACACTCACCAAGAAACCGGAGGAGAAAGCTCCGTGATTGGATACGGAAACGCAATAGGTACACAAAGCTTTGTAACCCCCTAAGAACCTTATCCTCCTTGTATCCGTTGGAACACCAAAAAGGCGCAGAATTATATCATCAGCTTTTTTCCATTGATAATATTTTGCACGAAATATACCCTACGTTATGTGTAGCCCCCTGAGAACTTCTCCCCCTTATCTTATCCTTCAGAACCCCCACTTTTCTACGGGTTTCTCCCCTTGCATAGAAACATTTTAGTATGTTTGTATTTACATGGTTTTGACAGTAATATATCATCAGACATTTTTCCCCTGGCCATCCATGTCAACGTTCGGAGATGTGCCACGACAGCCCAACATCGTTGATTTTTTCACTT
Source organism: Ophioderma brevispina (assembly GCA_023653785.1). Lineage (NCBI taxonomy): Eukaryota > Metazoa > Echinodermata > Ophiuroidea > Amphilepidida > Ophiodermatidae > Ophioderma > Ophioderma brevispina. The sequence goes on along the minus strand of JAMKCH010020783.1, from coordinate 7,593 downwards.
TAGTGGTGGTTGGTAGACAGTGATGAGATATGAAAATCCTGTGAAATTTTGAGTGCCATAGTCATTGAGTTTCCGCTAGAGCGATTGGAAATTAGGGGGGCAGCATCAAAAGTGATCCTGATGTGAACGCAATGTGGAGAGGGTCACAGATTAGAATGAGCACCCCAGAACTTTGAAAATCCCTATCAGGGTTAATAATTGCGTGTAGAATTCAAATCTAGGAGTCAAAAAGTTCATAGTGTTTCCTTTGATGTTAATGAGGCGTAAAATATGCAAATCTGTTCATTCGGGGGAACAAGTTCGGGGGTCATAACTCCCAAAAGTAGATTTTTTTTATGTCCACTTTTAGGTTACATAGAGTCACATAGTAGAACTTTAATCCAATACAATTATGAGATTTCGAAAAGTAATTAGGTGCGGGTACAGCCCATTGAACATGGTTAATTATATTTTTTGACCACATTTTGACCCCCTTGAAAACCAGTGTTGACATTTGGAACACAACCCCTCTACTTCAGATAGGTTGAAGATACCTCATTCTAACAACTGTCCTTGAAGAAACTAGCCTTGGTGTTTCTTTTCATCAGCAAAAAAACACACTCAAAAGTTCCACACAAAGGTATATGTGGACCCAGAGGTCATTGTATGCACAGGTATATCACCAGGTACATTTATGGGGTATCAACAAAAGTGTCGGTGCTGGAGAAAACAATGAAGTCATCGAGACACCAAGCTGGTTCTTTCAAGAATTAGTTTTTAATGGTGGTATCTTCAACATATCTGAAGTAGAGGGGTGATGTTGAAGGTCAACATTGATTTTCAGGGGGTTCAATATATGTCAAAATGCAAAATTAGTATTTTCAATGGGCTTTAACTCACTTATTACTTACCTAATGTACTTTATTATTATTGTACTGGTAGAAAGCCCTGCTGTGTGACTCAGATTAACAAAAAAATGGACAATAAAAATGTGTTACTTATGGAGTTCTCCCCCCCCCCCACTTGGTCCCAGATGAAAGATACTGCATTTTTAAACCCAAACAACTTTAAAAGTAAAGGAGCTATCATATTTTTGATGCCAGATTTGAATTCTACACCAAAAATATAGCCCAGCTAGTGATTTTTTAAAGTTGTGGAGGGTTCTATTAAAAGTTTATGGCCATCTCAAAACTGTCTTTCGCATCATACAGCATTTTTGGTGGTGACCCCTCTAAAATTCTGAACGCTCCTGCGAGAAAACGATAAATGGTACGCAGCTCAAAATTTCAGAATTTTCATTTCTCATCATTATCTATCACCACACCAAAAAAGAAAAAAATCCATGACATGCTGCGGTGCACATCTCGAGTGTTGACATGGAATAGCCCCCTGTTTAACTTTTTTGTAACAGTCAAAAGGTGGAGGAGAAAACATGTTAACAGGGGAAAATGTCGGATGATGGTGATCCGAGAAGCCATTATATCACCAGACATGGTACATTTGAAAACGTACGACCTTTCCATGTTTGCTTTAAAAAGTAATTTTCAATTCTGTGAATGCAGTAATTGAATTGAAAATATGCCATCACGCTTGGTCTGTTTCACCAGAAATCTGTCATAATCAAATATGCATGCACAGTCTACTGTCTTGAGGATATTCAAATTTTGTGCCAGAAGAGTTAATAATAGCTGTGATATCATGGTATTATGCATTTTATATGAATTAGATTTTGCAATGTACATGTATAATGCAAAATGGTGTGTAAATAACACAAAAGTTAACAGGAAACTTTGCGTCCCAGCTGTGTTAATGTGTCATGGTTTTTAATACTTGTCATAAATACATGAAGAAATCAAATAGATTTTTGACAAGAAACAGTTTGCTTCAAAACATCAACTCTGAAATGTATGCATTCTTAATAAGAAACAATTAACAAGCTCTGTATTTAATAAAATACCACAATCGCAATTTGGAGAAAGTTCTACACCGATCTTGTGAAGGAAGTGCTTTGTACGGCCAATGCCAGTTCTGAGTCTGTTGAGGTTGACCCATGCTTTCCTATTAAGGTCACAGCCGTTGTGCTTGTTAGATGGGCTGCCCCAAAACTGCTTTACTTTACTGGTAGAGGATGTCATTGATCCAGGATGATGGATAGGAATGTACTGCGACCGCAGTGTCATTGATTGGGTAGCAAAGTGATTCCGTGCAATTCTCTGATTCGCAAAGGGTGTAATGGGGAATTAGGCTACCAGATTAATCACACTTCTTGGCGAGCTTGCATGATCGTCTGAAAGTCCAGTCCTATAGTTTGCAGGAGCTATGCCAGACAGAATTGGAAGCTTATTCTACAGGCGTTATCAAAAGGCAACCACTAACAAGTCTCATTGCATCATTCAGAACGACATCAATGTGTGAATGTACACTGCGCCTCCATATTGGTGCAGTGTATTTAGCAGTTGCGTATGCCAATGCAACAGTTGATGATGTAAGTGTCGAAGGGCCACCCCCATGCTATATTCAGTTCGTGCAAGTCTCTGAGGAGATTGACACGAGACTACGTCTTGACAGCGTTTTTGGCCAGCCTTTGTGTGTTGATGAAAGTAAGGCTTGCGGGTCTATTATGACGCCAAGATACTCGGCGTTGGGTAGTGTGACAGTGTATCTCCATCAAGAGTGGTGTAAAGGGATTAGCAGCGAATTTGCTAATCAGCGAAAACATCGAAAAATCATCAAAATTCATGTTTCTGTATTTTGTTACTGGCTATGGATATGCAAACATAACTGCAAGTGTGGGCTTGCAATCCGTGTATTTAAAGACAAGGCAGTACTTTTATCCGATTCTTTAATTCTACGTGGTATCAAAATTCCAAATGAAATCAAAAAAAGCCTTCTCGGGGAATATCCCAGATTTTAAGCGTAATATTGGCACCATGATCAATATAGTTTGACCTCAAACACAAACATGATTGATCTTTGTTTATTCTGTGCTACTGTAAACCAGAATCAGCTGTTTATTGTAGATTTTGAGACGTCATCGCTATATGTCTATTTACGGAAGACAGTATGAAAAATTTCCTCAAATACTTCATTTTTTCACTATTTGGTGGTTTCTTTCTTAAATAAAGCAGTTATTTGGAATTGTACACACTTATTCCTGATTTTATAAGTTAAAACAAATGTATTTCCACATTTTTCGATTCTCTCGCAATATCGCTGCTAATCCCTTAAGTCTCTTTTGCGCATCGATTTGCAAGGTGAAAAACAGAGCTGACGGTCGTGGGTTTGCTGAGTTTCAAGTACCATCGATGGAGGAATTGGCTTACAGTGATTAGTTCTTTGGCTTACAGTGATTAGTTCTTTGGCTTACAGTGATTACATGTAGTTCATTGGCTTACAGTGATTAGTTCATTGGCTTACAGTGATTAGTTCACTGTAGCAACACTGTTTCTGTGGCCTCAAAGGAATCAGCTATTCCAGGTGCCGTATCGTCTGCTTAGAAGTACTGCGAACAATCTCCCTTTGGCATATCTGAGACGTAAATGTTGAAGACTGAGTGCTAGGACAGAACCTTTTGGGACACCGTTCCGAAGTTTACACGTTCTACTGCATTGCCCATTTGATGTCTCCAGAACGAATGATCTGTCTTTCTGTCTTGGACAAGCAGCATTATGAACTTGACAAGCTTGACAGGGAGGACTTTGAGTAGCTTGAGGTAGAGACCTCGATGCCAGACTGTATCATATACTGTAGTTAGATTATGACGACTGCTCAAAACTTTTGATTCTTCTGGAAGGCCGGTCTCGATTCACTCATTATAGTCTTGGTATGCAGATAGTTCTATCACTGCTTTCATATTTTATGGTTTCAATAGAGAGTTTTAATTGTATCTGGTATCAGGTTCCGTTCTTGTAGACTACTGCACTGTACAACTTTTTGTGGCGACTAAAAGAGTTTGAATTTCGTTATATCACCCTTCCTACAGGTAATTTTTAGCTAACTATTTCCAACAGTGATGAAAAAAATAAAGTTCATTGAATCACCTTTGATTGCAATAAAGGTGCTGCACGAGGTTTTACGTATAGAATCGTTCATCTTTCACCCCCCCCCCCCATCACACCCCATCTGAAGAGTTAATTTCATATTGTTTTTCCTTTGAACCTTTGAAAATTTCTAATTTGGTATTTGCTCAATACAAATTTATTTGATTTTATATACACATATACTTAGGCATTAAATTCACCTGTGTCACTTTCTGGAGCCAAAACAGGTATAAGAAACCTTTCATTGTCCTAATCCTATAAAATGCATATTGTGACATGATGAATGAGGATAGTAAATGTAAAAATGGCCGTACGCCGGATTTTTTTTTGGGGGGGGGGGTTGCGGGACTTGAAAAAGTGGACTTTTTTGGTAAAAGTCGACCTAACCCCCGTAAAATGGTCATGTTTGGACTTTTTAACCTTCACCATCAAAAAGTGACCTTTGCCTCTTTGTGGAATTTCCGTACTGGCCTGAAGGTAAATCAATCTTTTCAATTCAGAACAAAAACACACGTGAGGGCTGATTTATTTTCAGTAAATAATCTTATGGCCTGCATACTTATTGGTAAGCTGGTGATTTTTGGTAGAGGAGCTTTGGTGTGGTAAGTTTGATTAAAATATTGTCTAGTTCATTTTTTTGTAATACGAATTATAAGTTAACCATTTTGTACCAAGAAATCATACTTATTTCTCAGCTTGATACTCTCACTATGGCAGGCTTTTACATCTCAGCGCTAAAATTGGGGCTGTCAATTTTTATATAGGGACACTTGATACGTGAAATCTCTCGTTGCGTTAAGGTTAGGTAAGGTTATGATTGGGGTAAGCACAATCACCTGTCCCTTAGAAATTTCAGGGTAGTGTTAAGTTAGGCTAAGTTAGGCTAGTACTGGAACGAGTAAAAAAGGTGGCAAGATTTTATGCTGACCACCCTGTGTGTGATACCACCCTGTGTGTCAAATTAATGACCAATTTTTCCATGGCTCTGAAAAAATACATTCATAAAAGTGAGCATAATTACATTATGCGCTTCACACCTATACTATGTATGTTGTGATTTATCCGAATAAAGCACATGGTACAGGTATAATGTAACCTAGTCCCAATAATTGGGATTTCACATGACGTTTCTTTAACAGTATGCCTTTAACAGTCAATATGTGAAGTCCCAAAACATTATGTGTATCAGCTATGACATTTTTGTGTAGCCTTCAAATGTTGACCACTGATAGCATTTCACCTAATCTTACCCGATTCCAATTTAATAAGCTTCACCGGTGCTTTCGCTAAACACTCGTCTACCTTTAGCACCAGTAATATCCAATTTTAAATGCGTGAATGGGTTAAAATAGCAACTTTTTCTCGGAAATAAGCGATGTTGTTAAAGTCTAAATTTACAACCAAGTCTTGAAATTTCATTAAATTTCACTTCAAAAAAGAGTTGATGAAGTTATTTACGACTATCCTGTTGTTGATAACACTCTAAGGAATACTTTCAAGGTTGAATCAGGTAATATTTATTCGCGTGAAGCGTGAAAATTATTGGAGAATGTGAGACAAAAATTTTGTCATATCAGTTACACACTATTTTGGCATGACTCCTCCTCTGATTAAGTTAATGGCATAATGATTATCTACATATCTACATGAGGAGTCATGCTCAGCAGGACTATAATGTAACCACGCCTAAAAGAAAATAGGCAAAAATGTAACAAATGAAATATACAAGTAACCAGCTTGCATTTTGTGTTATTGCATAAACTAAATCATAAAAAGTAAAACGAAAACTAAAAAAAAAAATAAATAACTTCTGCGATGTATTGAAAGCAACTCGCAAATGTGAGAAACTTCGCTACTCGCATGTGTCAACTCGCTAAATCCAACTCGCATGTGTGCAGTCACGAACTCGCAACTCGCATTGCGGAACTCTCAAGACTTTCCGGGTATTTCAGCAACCGGTAAACGTTTCACAGATGTCCCAAGTATGCAAATGAGGTATTACAATGTGCAGTAGCGCTTGGCGGAATAAAATGATCATACCCAGGCCCGGGGTCTCGCGTTTGGTGTGGGTAGGCCTATAGGGACGTGCCTCCGAATAAAATTTAACCAAATTTGCCACTTTTCCCTCAAAATTTTGACATTTTAAGCTAATATAGAACATTTTGGCTTCCGCTTGAGGAAATTGGATTAATTTTCCAACATTTTTTTTTTAAATTGGCTTCCGATTGAGAAAATTTTACAAATTTTCAAAGAAATTTGAGGGAAAAATATGAAAAAACGACCCATTGCTATACTAAAATTGCCAAGCAAGGCTGAAAATGAGACAAATGTTTGCGGTATGCATGGTCATTAGTGTTGAGTACCCCGGCCCCCACCCGGGACAATACCTCATCTGCATACTTCGGAAACATCTACCGTTATTTCGGTAACAACAGTAAGCATAAACCACGTCTACCGAATTAAACCTGAAAAACATCCACTTTATGTAAACGTACCTGTTTCTGCATTGCCGCTGTTAAATTCTTCTTGTAGGGCTACATAGAGTACACCGTAGGAGTAAAGTGCGCCATAACCACTGAAAAAATTCAAGAAGGACGCAACAACGACAACCCATCCCCACCTTTCCTTCAACCACATTTTAAAGCATCAATTCAAACGCTCTACTATGACGCTGTTAAAGTGGTAACGATATTTATGTCCGATTAGTCAAGTATCGACCTTGTATGCATTGACCCGTTATCGGCGCTCTTATTGATTCACATAGTGCAGTTAGTGTCCACTGTAAACGGGCCTCGACCTTTTGCCCACCCAACCAAATCGTTGTGACATGAATTCATTCATAAGTTTGACCTTATGTAAATGATTCCCACTTCACAGGGCACCATCCAATCACTGATCAATGACATGCTATGGATGAGCGATTACCCACACACTGTGTGCATGAACATTGGCGAGTAGGCCTGTTTTTACACATGTTGGAAGCCTTGTTAGAAATGGTCGTTTCGGGTCTTTTTAAGCACCATATGTCAACCAAATTACACCACCTTATAGAAAATAAGATTATCTTGGTTGTCAGCTTCTACGAAGAGTATAGGTCTAACCGTTGTCCATGGCGCCCTCTTGAATCTGCCCAGCAATCACTGGTGATTTTTGCCATAGAGTAGCATTCTATCCTACCAAAATACCACTCTTTATAAACTAGCCATTTTCGGATTTTTCTGAATGTTCTATCATAATAAAATTCACATATGTTATTGATGATAATATATTCTACAATTAGAGCTTCTACGAAGAAAATCCCTTGAGCACTTTTCTCGCAACGACGTGAGATTTCTCATGTCCTATGCGTTAAGCACAGAGTACGCATGGCAGGTCATGGGCCTATTGAATGCACTGTGTGCTCAGTGACTAGGGAAAATGGACAGTAACTGCAAGATGAATTGCTCTACTATAATAATATCAGTGTTAATCATGATCATCTATACTATAAAGATCGAACTTCGCCATGTTTGTTTTCCCTGGAGGCTGCCATGTTGACCCAGGAGGTCGCCATGTTGAATGTGTACCCTATTCA
>JAMKCH010020782.1:0-58324 GCA_023653785.1 Ophioderma brevispina | reverse complement strand
AAGTATTGATAAGGAAATTCATGTATAAAAGAATTTGTTGCTCTGCTCTTTTTTTTAAACAAAGAAATAAACAGAAGGTATTTTGAACCAATCCGTAATGCATTGCAATGTGCGCCTATATTGTATTGTATTAAACACATGTCAGTACTTGGGGATAAAGTGTTCAAGAAGTTTAAGGACCATAAAACATTTCATGATCATGATAAAAATTCCTAAAGTACTAGCACCTTTTGGGATAAAATGAGTGTAAAGTCAGGGTTTTTATGTGTTAAGAATAGGATTTTTAAGGTGAAATTTCCCAAAACTGGTGCATTATGGGATGGATTTGATACACCCTCTGGAAATAAACTACAAGTCTGGTCACAAAATTAAATAACGGAGAACCCGGACTCCCCACCTATACCGTCACGTGTAATGGCGTCGTCAGCCATGGAGCAAAAGTTGGGGGTATTCGGGTCCTTGCCGATTAGCCGCGAAAACAAATGAAGCAGCTTTGCGTGTCAATAAATGCGTTTGATACTGCGTTGAGTTGCATCAGGTGCGAAGTATACGCATTATAGTCACGACAATAAAATATTCATTTCTCTGGTTGATTTGATTTCACCGCCAATTCCCAACCTATGAAGAGCTGTACGTCTGAAGAATGAGGCCTATTGTTGGTATTTTTTATTCTTATTTTGAAAGAGGATACATACGAGTAATTTATAGGTTTCTTGCATGTTAATAAGTAGGCAATGCAAGTATACAACTTAACCCAAAATGAAGAGTGACAGAGCATTCCAAAAGAGTGAAAACCCCAAAAATAAACTCAAAAATAAAAACCCAAAAAGTCTTATAATTTGTTTTTGATGTTGGATTAGGTCTAAATGGAAAAACAGAATTCTATTTTAGGCCAAAGGCAAGTTGTCAGAAAAAAAATTAGAATTATGCGAAATTGGCATTTTTAGTTTAAAAAAAAGGCTGTGCGAAGTTTTCGAATTTTTCATTGCATTTTAAAAAGGGACCCGTGCGGGTTCGGGGTTTAGAATAGTCCCGCTGTATCCCTGCATGTCGTAAAAGGCGACTAAAAGGGACCCTACGGGTTCGGGGAGAATAGGCCCGCTCGTAGTTGTAAGGAACTAGTATTATGATAAGATTAGATTTAAAGTATTTAAAAGATTGTAATATTATAAGGTTATTTCATTGTATGATTGTATAATTAATGTAAGATGTTCTTGAAAGTGTTAAATTATAATGCGATATTTAGTGTAACTTGTGTAAGTAGCTTAAATCAGTATCAATTTGGGTGTAATGCTCAAGTGAATTACCAAGTTAAACTTTTTTCAATGTACATATATGAGACCATCTATTTAACCTGTATTTGCCTTAATTTTTCAATATTGTATTGATTTATCTTGTTCTTTTTAAAAGGGATCTCGTGTTTGCGTGTTCTGATGTGATTGTTGATTATTAGTATTTGAAGTTGTTGAAATTTTTGCTTGATATATGGATGGGTGATGAACTGTGTCATCAGTGTATGAGTGTATAATTATAATTATGAATGTATCAGTATATCTTTTGAATCTGTTTTTTGTGGATGTTTGTTTTCTATGTGCATTGTAGCAATCAATTGGTTTATCTTGTTTGATACATGGATGGGTGATGAACTGTGTCATCAGTGTATGATGTGTATCTGTTTAAGTGTTATAATTTGAATTTATTGAAATAAAGTTTTAATATTGCATGTATATTGATGTTTAATGTTTTTATCTTAATGACACAATTGTGGTGGAGTTGTCATTAAATTTTAATACTCACTCACTCACTTTATTATGTGATTAAGATAAAGGGCAGGCCCAAAACCTCCATGGGGGTGCTAATCCTCTGATTTGACATCTTTTGGGAAATAACAGGGATGGGGGCTTCAAGCCCTCAAAGCCTCTTTCCTGGCCGCACCTATGAATATTTTGGCTTGCTTTATGAAAGTCATTTCACATCCGACAACTGCTTGCTTTTCTTGTGACAGTTCTATTTTAGATTATTCATCTACCAGTTTTATACTATTTGTCAAAATAACTTTTACAAGACGAACTGCGCGGCATCCAAAAGGGGCAGGGCTTAGTTCTTGCTTACAGTACTCTTATGTTGTAAAAGATATTCTGACAAAGTATAGGTTCAGTCAAGGTGTTTGCTAGCAAGAAGGAGGCAACTGAATAGTAAATTTTCTGTTGATCAAATTGTTCATGTATTTTTATAATGACTAATAGTTTTGAATTGTAAAAAGTTTACTTTTCGAGAGAAGAAATGGTTATTCATGATGTGCATGTTAATTTTTGTTGTTACACTGTGCATTTGCAAACACACCCAAGTACAACCAGGTGAAGGGAAAAGGCAAGATTGTGAGGAAGCAATGGATTATTGACTCGCACAGAAAGAAAACGCTGATGCCATGGAACGGTAGGTACAACGCATGCGCAACATATTTTTCATAATGTTGTGCATGACAGAAAATATTAAATCATCATTTCATAAAGACGGTGTGTTCGGCTTATTTACTTCCGGTGTGTCTAATTTTCATTGGTAAGCATTCCAAATATGCAAAAAAAAAAATGGTCTCTGAAAAAAAATTGGGGGTGTTTTTTTTATATAAATTTAGATTTGTCCTCGTGTCTCTTTAAAAGACTTCATTAATCTTTTGGTTTATTCCTAAATGCTTTCATTTTAAACGTTATCTGTTTGATGTATTCATATTTAATCTATGTACAATGAGATGACCATTTACTATAAACCTACAGGTCTGGTTCAGTTTCCTTTGAGGGTAATAACCGGGAGGGGGGCTGGTCGCACACCAGAGTGGTAACCATTGCCTTCACTAATGCGGGCCCGGGTCAATGACACTGCGGAGCCTGTGTCGTACGTGAATTTGGTTGCCGATCCATACCCGTCCTCGCAGGTTTTCTCCGAGAACTTTGGTTTCCTCCTGCTTCTAAATCGGACTTTTAACCAATAAAGCTTTCCTTGTCATTCTGGATTTCATTGTTGTGTTGTAGCCAGCCTAAGGTGCTCCACAGCGGCACCCTGAGCACTTCGGTGGAATTTGTCGTGTATTATAAGAATTAAATATTATTATTATTACTACCTGTCCCAGGGCTGAGTTTTCGAGGGCTAATCCGTCTCCCCATCAGGTTTCTAAGGAAATTCGATGAGGAGGGTAGCTGGTTACCCTGGTAAAACTAAAAAAAGGGCTTCGACTCTGATAGCAGCACTGCCGCCTTGCATGGTGGGTGTGTTGCCCAAAGGCTAGGTCCACCACCAAAAACTGTGGAGCGACATCAGGAAGGGCATCCAGTCGATTATTTTTTGCTCTACTAAACCCTCTTATGGCAGCAGTATTGCTGTGAATGCAAGGTGAATCGGGTCACCCCAATTAGGGGGGGGGGGCAAAACCGGATTTAAAACTTTGGTTTAACTAACATTACCAACAGGTATAAGCTAAGTGGAGATGACAGCTCCAGCTCAGAGGAAGAGAGTGAAACAGAGGATGAGGAGGAAGAAGAGTGGGAACCAACCAAACAAAAGACTCCTGTCAAGAAAACACCCACAAAGGCTGTGCAATCAGAGACAAAAGCCAGACCATCACCAGGAAAAGGAAAACAGAGTACACCCCAAAAGGTAACTGAGCTTATTATACTTCCGTTGTCATTCTTTCATACTTTTTTTGTGTCGCCATTTTCCTAAATTCTGTAGCTCAGTGCATTAAAGTTGTGTAAGTTAAGTTTTTGTGTCCCATTTGAAAAGTTAGTTTAATTGCAGACAAATGTGTGTCATAGATATTACATGAGAACCTCATGTAGACGAGGTCAAAGGTCATAGGTCACAATGAGGACATAAAGGCTACCTGAGGTCAAATGGTAAATAAGTATGTTAAGTTTATGAGAAGTTGGTAAATTGCCACCAAGCTTCGGTCATGGAAACCTACATACATGTGTTAAAGAGCTCGCAGTTCACATTTCAAGGTCAAAGGTCATCTGAGGTCAAGTTAGAAACATTGAGAGACTGCAAAAAAGTGACACTTGTGATCTGTAGATTGCCTTGTTTTTTATCAGACATAATTTATGATAATGGGGACTATTGATTATTATTATATGGTGCAGGGTAAATCTCCCATGAAAAAAGCTGCTCCCAAAGATGACGATTACGGTGGCTCCACAGAAGGAGAAAGTGATGAAGACAAACCTCAGGTTACCAAGACAACCAGAAGACAAGTTAGAGATGAGGAATCATCAGGTGGTGATACAGAAGATGAGTTAAGAAGGTAATAAGACATTAAATATGATGCCATTTTGAAACTTATCAGATGTCATACTTAGCCGGTTTTGAGGTTGCCTCCCTGATGGCTTGGAGTCCTTATTTGAATCGCCTTGAATAGCTATTGGGTCAGCTATTGAATGCGCACATTACAATCCATACAAATTAAACCAACATTGTAATGTACGTATTCCGTCGTTGCCCACTAGCTGCCCCAGATGACTCAAAGAACTTGAAACCAACAGGCAGGCATTCTTGAGACTGACCCACAGCTGTTAGACCCCATGCAAATTGTCTCTTTTTTAGAGCAATTTTATGCAGTGGCGACACAATTTTGACAACTGATATAAGTAGGGACACGCAAGAGCTATTATCTCTCCAAAAATCAGAAATATCCATTGCGGGAATCTTGCCATATAGGCCTACAAAGGTCATGATTTGTATGTTATAGCACCCTCTATATGCCTATTCTCCATAGAGATGTGTTAAACTAGATTTTAAAGAAAAATCATACTTGCCCGCGATGAAATTTCGTAAAATTTACACAGGATGAAGAGAGTGGTATAAATAATCCAAATTAGTTGTCAAAAGTGTGTCGCCGTTATTTTTTTTTTTTTTTATTCCGGTTTGTCATTATAAATGAGACCTTCAAACAGCTGTGGACCAGGTGCAACATCCGACAGATTTTTCCAGATTGCTTCATAAATCATGCATTTCGACTCTTCTATTTATAAAGGCTTTGGGCGGGTTGTATATACCATGTTAGCTGCAACTTGTAGAATAGCCTGGGCCATAAAGTAAGAGGCACTAGCTTATTCAGTGATATGTGTCAGAAGTGATAATGGTACTGAATTGAGTTATAATACAATAAAATTCATAATAAAATCAGGTTCAGGCATTTCTGGAACAATTACGCATGTGTTGATAAACCGTGTAAATGTTAAAAGTGAAAAGTCAGAACCCGACATTTCTGATCATGATGAGTATCTGTGTCCATTTCCATATCCATATAGACTTTCACTCTTGTGAGCTGTCAACACTCATAATTATTTTAAATAGTAGGAAGCAGGAGTTAGTTTTGATGTTATGTTATATATTATTTTAAGGACAATAGCAGTAATTAAAAACTGTCCTACAAGGTAATTTCTTACTTTTGTGGACTTGCCACTCAAAGATACAGACGAGATTTGCGTACAAGCTAGAAGGGAGTTATGTGTTCTTCTCATAACTCTTATTCTTTTTTTGTTGGTGCATAGCCATGCACCTTTAAAGGTGGATAACCCGATCATGATCTGATTTTTCATATGGTGTTTGCTCCTCGACATAGAAGCATATTGCCAAAACATCTGAATCTGATTACAAATCTTGAGTTTAATCAGTCAAGCCGTTAGGATAGTAGAAGCAAAATTGTGCATTGAATTGGCCTATAGATCATTAAGTGCTAATAATTAATGTGTTTGACCACATTTCAACACCTCTTTATTCATAACATCAGAACAAAGCATTACCTGGGCCTTAAACTTTTTTTCTGACAGAGTGTGTGTGTGTGTGTGTGTGCATGCGTGCGTATGTATGTGTATGGGGGTGAGGATGTCAATTGAGTTACCTACATGTCATGTTATCTGGTGTGTTTCTTTGGTCTTTCCCTGCTGGGGTGATCCTAGATTGTTTTAAAAGACTCAATTTCTTTTATTTTCACTTTAAATATGCTGCACAATTTTATTACTTGATGCATTTAAACAAAAACATGTGTCCCAATTGTTTTCCTGTATTAAATCAAACATTCAGAAGTTTGAGATAATTTCATTGTTAATGAATCATGAACTTTGTTTTGTTCCATGTCGTAGGATACAGGGGAAACCAGCCAAAGATGATGAATACTCAGGCTCAACAGATGAGATGTCCGACAATGGAGAGAATGGCAACAAAAACCAAAACAATGACACCATCCCAGAACTTCTGGATTTCTTCAAGGGGAAGAACTTCTTCATCTACGGCATCTTTGACAAGGAGGAGAAGAGACAAGTGAAGAGGTTTATCAGTTCTTTTGGCGGGTAAAAGGTGTTCATTTTACACGATAGGACCTCTTTAATAAAATTGGCAGGAATTTTTTTTTTTTTTATTAATTGAATAATTGCATATGCGAGATGCCAACCTTTCATTTCATCACCCAAGTCAGTATTTTTTCACAAAATTGAACCTTTGTTTCCACAAATAGTCAGTATATTGATCTATATTACTGAAAAAGAGTTGTCCGTTCTCTCTCTGTGTTTCTGTCTACCCGGCCTTTTGTCTGTTGTGCTTTGATGTATGGAGCTCATATTTGGCGCATGGGTGGGGAAAGACTAACCCGGAGCTAGCACACATTTGTAACACATCTCAAGAACAAAGGTGTAGTGATTAAATATGTTGACAGACTACATCAAAAATCATAATAAGGGTCAATTTCCAGTTGTACATGGGGTCCAAATTTTAAAGTTGCTCCGATTTGGATAAAATGGGGGTGCAAATTATTGGAGGAGTTCATAGGGTTAAAAATAAGGATAGTTTTAACTGTCTAAATGCTTAGTTTTTTCCGATGTAAGGGGGCACAGAAGGTCAACGTCCTTTGCATTCATTGGGCTTGATCTGTTAACCCCGCCTACTTCCTTAAGCACGCATTTGAGACACGCAAAAACTTCCTTATTTTATCCTATGACCCACCAAAACTTTGCACCATTTTTTACCAAATCGGAGCCATTTTAAAATTTGACCCTGTACAACTGAATTGACCCTTTTAATTGATTTTTTGCTGTTTTTAGCCTCTAACTCTGAAACTTTAAGGGCTGTAATATTACAACTATACCTTTTTCTCTGAATCCTTATGGTGTTTTTACTCATCCCTCTGTATACATTTTGGGGTATCCTTGTTGTAGTTTTCCCACTGAAACTGATGGAAACTGTTTTTCAACTTGTACAGAGTAACATCAAAAAAATTTGTGCGTCATGAAAAATACACCACAAAATTGAACCTGACTTATTTACTCAACTGTGAATGGACGCAGTTGATCTTGTTTTCATGTCTCATATTTTCGATTACTCTATGCTGAAAAATTGACGTAATTTGTGAACAAGAGCGGGGGTTTGGGGTAGACTATGAAATTGAAAGATTTTTCACGGCGGATCCAGAAAGGGTTTGGCACCATATTCAGACAAAAATTAATGGAACTGAAACCCATTTTGTAACCTGTGTTTGTAAATCCCATTGGAATGGGTAAAAAAAAGCAGCATAAAAAGCTTTTCAGATTCTACGGCATTGTCTTCACCAAATTCATTCATTTTTCAGGATTAGAAAGTCGAAAATATGCAGGAAAATGAGCATGAAAAATTCAATCTGCCTCACAGTTGAGTAAACAGGTCAGGGCCAAATTGTGTTGTTTTTTTTTCAGTGCACATTTTTTTTGATTCACTATGGATATAAATTCCTTTGTTAGAGGTAGCTGCAATATAGCTATAGATCAGTTGGACCAACCTTGATTTGCTGTCTGTATCCTTATTATCCTAGTTTACAAAGGATAAGAATTTAAAATGCTCTCCCAGTTGCATGCAGGAAGAAGTTAAAACCACGACAAACAACATGACGTTTTGGCAGGATCAACCTGCTTATCAAGTATACAGTTAAAAACACTTAGAAGGACAACCGCACACCACCTTGCAGTGAGGGAAAATGAATGGCCCCCCAATGAAGCACTCAGGCAATATACATGAAGTGTAGGAACAAATATTGGCGTTATGTGATATTAACTGATAAAACCTATCCCAAAGAGAAATATTAGGAATTTACCTTGTTCCCTATCTCAATGGAAGTCAGCAGAGGTACTTTAGGTGTTGAAATCGTTTCCTTGTAATTTCCCCTTTACTGACACTTTTTATGTCATTTTTGGTGCAGCATTTATTCTGTTGTCTTCATTCATTTAAAAGGGACCTCGTCCCGTGGAACCCAGATTTTAAAGGAAGTGGTCAAATTTTGTGTCAAAGCACGCTAAGATTTTTTCTTCTTTTTTTAAACCCTGTGAAATCTTAGGGCTAAATGATGTTTGGTGGAAGTTAAGAGCACACATGGCCCCATTTTGGTCAATCAATAATTAAATTACCAATACTCTGTGGGCTTACAAAATCATGTTTTTAGCTCTCGCATCAAACGTTTGAAATATCGCACAAAAAATTTTACAGATGGGGCTCTCTTGGGGTGAAGGCATTCTGTCAAGATGAAAACTTCACTATACTTCAAATCATGGCATCCCTTTATAATGGTTATGTAAATTTATGTTTAATTAAATGTAGGTCATCCTACCCCTTCACATTCTTTTAAATGGTTTACGAGTGGTTTGTTTGTCCTCTACAATCTTCAGAAATGACATACTCCTGTATAATGCACTACAAGCACAGAATTCTTTCTTTCTTCTTCTTTGTCCCTTGCTTCAAAATGCTACTCGTGCCAAAACTTGGTCAGTGTGAACTGACAATTGGTACAAGAACCGACTGAATTAGCTTTCATATATGGTGTAACAGTTGAATATAAGGGTTACTGTAGGGTCAATAGCGGTCATTGTGCTCTAACCCCCTGTTTGTATCGCCTGTCCTATTAGGCAGGAAGACACATAGGGATCACTTGGTCCACTGGAGTTGTTGTTGTTGATGTCTGTTGATGTCTGTTGATGTCTGTTGTGAAAAGGGTGTTAAACATTTGCATTTTGTATATCCACATACTTTGATGGATTTAAACCAAACTTGGGGTCACAGGTGGCAAACAGTGGCATCCCTGAACCTTGTTGATGAGGTCAAAGGTCACATGCCAGGTCAAAGGTCATGTGAGGTCAACGTTGTTAAATAGGCTGAAATTGTAAAATTGACATCATATGAAAAGTTGAAGTTCAATTGGAACCAAAACTGAATCATAGGTGCAACATGGGATCCCTCATTTGTTGATTGAGGTCAAGGTCACATGCAAGGTCAAAGGTCTGTGAGGTAAAGTTGTAAAATAGGCTGAAAATGTAAAATTGACCTCAAATGAAAGTTGAAGTTCAATTGGAACCAAACCTTGAATCATTAGGGGCAACATGGGATCCCTCATATTGTGATGAGGTCAAAGGTTGTGCCAAGGTCAAAGGTCATGTGAGGTAAAGTTGTAAATAGGCTGATGAAAATGTAAAATTGACCTATATGAAAACGTTGTGAAGTTCAATTGAACCAAACTTGAATCATTGGTACAACATTGGGATCCCTCAATTTGTTGATGAGGTCAAAGTACAATCAACGTTCAAAGGTCACTGTTAGCGTATATACATTCAATAACCGCGACGGCAGGCGACACAACGGTCCGAGGACCGAGTGATTTTTCTGGTTCATCCTCTATGTAAGGGACTCATGAAATTAGGATTTAGCATGAAATCTTCTATAAGAGGATCAAAGGCTTACAAGGATTGTACAGCTTTATTCCATAAAAGATATTTAATCTAGTCGAACTCATGAATAATATTACACAAGGTAAGACAGTTTTTTCTCACACAGTTCGCATGTGCTAACGATGCCATTCTTTGGTCACAGTATTTACCAGGTGCCTGGCCATATGGGGTTGTTGTACACAGATTTGAATCCAAGATCATTTAGGGGTCAAAAAGGGGCAGTCTCTGTAAATCTCTTAATTTTTCAAAATGCTAATAGTGTTACACAGTAGCTTTATCTGACCAGACTTCAGTCCAGAATACCTCTGACCCAATGTGCGATACCGGGGTTCATAGATTGGGGTCAAATCATGCTGGGGTCATTAACAGTCAGGAACGTTTTACCCTTTCCTGTTTTGCTGTTTCTTGCCACAAATCAATTCCTGTAATCAATGGACTTTGTCAGACGAAACGCTGACATAAGGTCCATATGGGGTGTGTTGTTAGCAGATTTGCGTCAAAAGGTCACCTGGGCCGATTTGTAAAGGCTCATTCTTTGTGAAAATCTTAAAAACTTCTGGTGTGTCGCATATCATTTGCGATTAGTCACGTCCCAGACCTGAACTGCCTGACCCAAACCCTGATCTGTTTACATAGATTGGGGTCAAAGGTCACATGGGCAAGCAAGTAGTCGCGCATGATATACTCATGGCGTTCTAGAAGCGCACAAATCGGTTTCTTAGTTGTTGTTTCTTTCATACTTCCTTTGTCCTATAAATCTTGAAAGTGCAAATTTCGGTAAATGTTTAAGAACTGATGAAAAGAGATTGCAAAGATTCAATTTATCTACCACCATGCTTAGGCCTTCTGCTCCATTTTGCCAGAGTTACCCTCCTTCCTCGGTGGAAGAAGAGGTTGAAGGCGAAGACAATGACCGTTTTAGAGGTAGGTAGAACAAACAAAATGCATGTCATTATAGATACAACTATAACAAGAATGAGCAGGCCCAAATTGATACTATTTGAATGTGATAAAGTGGCTTTTTACCTTTTCACAACAAATTCTAGGAATATTCCTGTGTTTTTCCTGACTGTTTTATAATTGAAACTAATTTGAGAGATTTACTATTTTTCTTTTTTCAGCTTTTTGGAAAAGATAAGATTACATGAAAGGACAATTGGCGTCTGGATAACCAACTCAACCTGGGATGACAACTTTGATCAGGTATGAAGTCATAATATCGTACTTCCTTAGTCTAACTACTAATAATCCCGCTTACATGAAAGACAATGTGCATATGTGCATAACCAATCAAACTGGGATGACAACTTTGATTCAGGTATGACAGTCTATCAATATCGTACTTCACTAGTCTAACTAATCGACATCCTGATTACATGATTTTAGACAATGTGCAGTCATGCTGATAACACCACAACTCAACTTGGGATGACAACTTGATCAGGTATGACAGTCCCTCAATCTACGTCCTTAGTCAATAATACTATCCGCATACATGCAAAGAAAATGTGCCAGTATGTGATAACCAACTCAACCTTGGGATGACAACTTTGATCAGGTATGACAGTCATAATATCTATTCCTCGTCAACTCAACTAATCCTGATTACATGAAAACAATGGCAGTATGTATAACCACTCAACTTGGGATGACAACTGTGATCAGGTATGACAGTCATAATATCCTACTTATACTCTGTCCAGCTGGAAGTACGAAGTAAAGCGACCGCGGGGGTGGGGGGGGGTGGGGGGTTTATCCATTGCACCGACTTTCAACGCGGCATAGGCAAAGCACAAGGCGTGCCGCAAACTGAAGGCGGCACGGGTGTTAAGCATTGCGTCGTCACTTCATACGTCAGTCAAGACAAAGTATAGTCATACTAATACTAAGCCTGCCTTTTTATTTTTAAAAGCCTGAAAGGGCCTGCACTGCATACTATTATTATTGCTTTGTCAACATAAAATCATCATCGTTTTGACTAATCTATAATCCAAATCATCATGAACTGATTTCCTTTACACCAATGTTGACTGAAATATTATGCATTTCCCTTTTTTCTGAGAAGTGGAAAATGCCCCAAATTACCATTAATAACACCCCTAAAAGAGAAAGGGCTCGACCAGTGACCCCAGGTCAAACCCTGTCTTGACCTTAGCTCTTCATCAATTCCGTTTTTGGCTGGAACAAACGGACGCGTGTTACCGCAGCTCTGTAAATTTCACAGCAAAATTAACTGAGATTGATACTGGACTAGTTGCATATCATACGGAATACTCTACTACTACTACCATATCTATCGGGAATATATACTGGATTAGATATGGATTTATAACGCACTTTCGGGCGGAATAAACAGGAGACGTTACACCGTCGGAGAGAGAGCTCGTGGTTGATCTTTTTTGCCGACCATTGCGGTTCATGTGATCTGTTTGTGTAGCGGGAAAAGAGGGTAACAAAGGCAGCCATTGACGCACGTGTTGCTGCTTGAATGCCTTTGACTAGATGTGTGAGTTGTTATGTTAGCTTGTGTGTCGGGACTTGCTCTAACAATTTATTGTTGTGGTTGAGGGTGCGTATTATTTATTATATGCTTGTGGTATATTAATAAAATATGTGTTGAAAACTGTGTTTGAAAAAATTTCATTAACCGTTCGTTGGGACTCAGGTTACGAGTTGGTTTTTTGTGTCTTGACGTTTTTGCGTACCGGGATGGAGACCTCCACGGCACGATGGTTTATTTTTCTTTACGGTTTTTATTGCTCACGCTATTACATCTAGCAACTCACGCTCACCCCGTACTTAGGCGCACAATTTTGCGTTCGCTGGGGCCTGCCTCCATTCTAGTGGGACCCCCATCCCTTATGTATCGTGCACAGGCAATGTTCCCCGCACCTACAGTGCTCCTCTTCTGTCTGGACTTAAGGATGCTCCGGGGCTAATCATTGAGCATGGGTACCGCCGTCGTTCTGCGTACAACGGAAGGGGGGGGTGGTGATCGGGCCCTGCCCGGGGTGCGTTCAAGGCAGCCGCTGCTGCTCTGGGTGCTCCCGAAGGTGAGAAAGCTTCGACTGCTTCGCGAAGCGTTGAGGGGATGGCTTTTTCCGTGCCGTCTCCTTTCGTATCAATCGGCCCTGGCTCGCCTGGTTTAGCCCTAGGGGCTTGCTCCGGTGCAGGCTGGCGCGGTCCTGCGCTGCCACCCCCCAGGGGGGTTGGCGGCTGCGGGCATTCGGTGGTGGTGAGTGGTGATGGTGGTGCCCAGGTGGCCCGGGCTGATCCATCGCCGGTGATGTCCACACCTAACGTGGTTGCGGTACGGGTGTCTTCGGGCACTTCGACCGCGACAACGGTAGCCATCACTTCGGGGTATGTCTCGGCAAACCCTGGGGCCTGGGCTTCGGTATCCCTTGCCGGGACCCGCCGGTGCTGGCTTCTCTTGCTTCACCCCGCTGTCTAGCCTTGCTATCATGCATGCCTTCCCTCAGTTGACCCGCATGATGCTGTTCCGGGCCCTTCGGGGCTTGGGGTAGCGAGTGGCGCTCCGCTGGCTTGCCTCCGCGACGCCCCAGTGACTAGTTCGGCTCAGGCCTCTCTTGCGGGTACGCCTGCTGGTGTTGCTTGTGCTGGTCCCGCCGCATCATGCTTCCGTGACGGGTCCGCCTATGGTGGGGTACCCGGTGGGTCCCCTACACTGGCCGTTCCGCGGGGCAGCCTTCCGTGGCCTACCCGCGGGACACAGTACCCTCTTCAGCCTACCTTCTCAGGTTCCGCTGCGTCCCCGTACGTGGCCCTACCCCCACCCCGTCGAGCGGACCGCTGGGGCGGGTCAGTCTGATTTGGTCTTCGACGGGCCTTCCCGCTTGCGGAGCCCTCCAGCTATGGTCCTACTAAACTCCGCGCCCCGCCGTCGGCTGCCCCAGCCGCATTCACCAGTGCTGTCGGGGCTTTCATCTGACCCTGCTTTCGAGCGGTGCCATTTGCGCCACTAGGGCTGCAGCAGTTTGTCTCCTTCCTGGGAGTCCAGTCAGCTGCGGCGGTACAAGCCTGGACCGGGGCCAGGGCAGTCGGTCTAAAACCCCTCCACTACCCTTCGGCTTACTTGCCTGTGGAACTTGGGGTGTGTCGTCCCCACAACCTCTCGGTCTTACGCCATCGTCAGGGTCGGGCCTTGGTGCAGTTGAGCCCGTGCTCCTGCACCTCATCCTACGCCAGTTGTTTGGGTCCCCAGCGGAGGCCTTGGTTCGCCTCCCATTGGGCGACCGCCTGCCCTCCGCCTTCTGTCCGCTCTTTCTGGGGGTCTGCCGCCACCGTCCTCTCAGAACGCCTAACCGGCCTCAGACTTCCGCTGTTTCTGAGGACAGCGCCGGCGGGGCGGCT
Source organism: Ophioderma brevispina (assembly GCA_023653785.1). Taxonomy (NCBI): domain Eukaryota; kingdom Metazoa; phylum Echinodermata; class Ophiuroidea; order Amphilepidida; family Ophiodermatidae; genus Ophioderma; species Ophioderma brevispina. The sequence goes on along the minus strand of JAMKCH010020782.1, from coordinate 44,219 downwards.
CAGACTCTATCGGAGGTGGGTCACCTTGTGACACTCCTTCTCAGCCTTCGACGTCCGCGGCAGATTCGGAGCAGGAGGAGGTGCACCCCTCAGGTGCTGCGCAGGGCGGCCGAGTCGCTCGGCCTGCCTTGTGCGCCCGGAGCGGCGTGCGGAGAGGGACGCTCAATCTGGGCTTTTTCCCATCCTCCCCCGGACTCGTCCAGGTGCTTTTTCCGGCTTTCCACAGACGTAGGTCTATACTGGGTGGAAGCGCTCCGTGAGGTCAAAATCAGAAGCTCTCCATCGTACCCGGTAAACCTTCGCCAGGTCGCTGATAACTGCTGAAGGGGACTATGACTCCTTCCGGAGGACTCCGACCATTGATCTTGACCTATCAAGCCAAGTTGCCACAGCAAGGGTGCTCCGGCTGGCTGCTCCCCCCCTTTCCTGGGAGGACGCTGAGGCACCTAGACCTGGCTGTGACCTCTGGTAATAAAGGACTAGGCGCTTTCTCGATGGCCCTCGCCCACGACATCAGATCCTCGTGGGCGGGGGTGGAGTTTGCTCCCCGGAAGCCTCTGAGCTTTGACTGTCCTAGTCTCGCTAGTGACTCGGCAGACAGAGGCTTCACTGTCGTTGGCGCTTCGCCTGAGCTTCTTGCGACCGGAACTCTCCAAGACCACCCGAGTCCGGCGGACGCCTCTTCGGAGGCCTCGTTCGGTGAACTCACTGCTTGCTCGGCGACGTGTGGAGTCGGAGCAGGCGCTCAAGGATGCTCAGGCGAAGATCTCCTCACGGGGATTCTTCGGCCAAGAAGAAGAGAAGCGCTCTCTCGCTCTTCTTCTTCCAGCAGTTTCCCCGCCAAGCATGCGAAGCCGGCACCCCGCCTCAGCAACCCAAGAAGTCCGCAGCTCCGGCCACTTCTACCCAGAAGTCCGGGGCTAGGCCGAAGACTCACCCCCCTCCCCAAAATCCAAGGCGCCTGGGAAGGGGAAGAAGTCTTCGCCCTGAGGTCAACGGCGGCCCGCGGACCCTCTCCCTCGGGAGAGGAACTTACCACCTCCGGTGGGCCCGGCCGCTTGAGTTCTTACGCGCGGGCATGGCCAGCCATTTCCCCCGCGCCTTGGTTGCTGAGTGGTGGTGAACGGGGGTAACCGTTAGAGTTCCCGCGGAACCCCCGCCGACTTCCCACCCGAGACCTACCCCCCTTCCGGGGAACCGAAGAATCAACTTCATCTGGACGAGTCTCGGCGCTCCTGGCTAAGGGTGCCATCTCCCCAGTCGACCATCCCTTCACCGAGGGGTGTTGGTCGACGTTCTTCTTGGCCCCCAGAGACCTTGATTGGCGTCCCATCCTGAACCTAAAGCCTCTAAATCATTTACATCAAGCCGAAGAAGTTCAGGAGGGAAACTCTCGCGTCGATCCTTCGCTGTCCTTTGAATGGAGCTGGGCGTCTTCCTTGGATCTGAAAGACGGCTACCTACACGTTCCATCCGCCAAATCCGACCGTCGCGGGCTCAGATTTCAATCCAGGGAGTCTTACGAGTGGACGTGTCTCCCATTCGGACTTTCCACCTCTGCCAGGGTCTTCACGATCGCGACCCGGGAAGTGGGCGCCTTCCTCAGGTGTCAGGGGGTCACCTCTGCCTGTTATTCTGGACGACTGGTTGATCTACGGCCCGTCCCCCCAGGCGACGGCCGACATGGTCAGCGTAGCGTTCAGGTCGTGCAGAGGTGGGGCTTCATTGTCCACTGTCGACAAATCGAAGCCTTCCCCCACTCTCAGGACCTGAGGTACCGGGGTGCTCGGCTGCAACGGCGTCCGGGCATTGCAGAGCCGACGGCTGAGCGGGTGGAGGTTGTCACTCGAACTGCGACCTCCATAGCCAAACTCAATCAGGCCCCCGCTCGTGATTGGCTTCGCCTTCTAGGCTTGATGGCCACTCTCGCCGACCTTTTCCCGTATTGTCGCTTTCCACATATGCTGCTTCAAATGCACCTCGGCCGCACTAACAGGCCGATCAAGCACCCGATTCCCGTCTGATCCCTATCAATACATGGGTCCGGGGAACACCTGGCATGGTGGTCTCACCTCCCCAACCTGACTCAGGGATCTCTTTCCTGCGCCTCCCCTCGAGCGTTGCCATCACGACGGACGCGTCGAAGTCGGTTGGGGGGGTTTCAACCTACCTCATCGCCTCGGGGTGACTTTGTCCCTGTCCCCCCCCCCCCCAGGGGGCCCCAGGGGCGCATGTCATTCGCCTCGAACTGTGGGCAGTAGAGCGAACTCTTCTCACTTCGATGCGATGGTGACCAACTCCAGGTCCTAGTACAGTCGGACAACTCCACCGTGGTTTGCTACATCACAAGCAGTGGCGGACTCGGTCCCTGGCCCTGTGTCTCGACGCCTTGCGCATCATAGCGTGGTGTCGAGATCGTGCCATCACGATGTCCGCCGTACACATTCCGGGGGCCGTTAACTTTCTTGCCGACGATCTGTCACGCGCAGACGACGGCCTCGGAATTGGGATACTGAACAATGTGGCATATGGTGATAACCACTCAACTTGGATGACACTTTGATCAGGGATGACATTCTAATATCCTACTTCCTTAGTCTAACTATACTAATCCTGATTACATGAAAGACAATGTGCATTAGTGATAACCAACTCAACTTGGGATGACAACTTTGGATCAGGTATGACATCCTAATATCCTAGCTTCTTATAGGCTACTAATACTAATCCTGATTACATGAAAGACAAGTTCAGTTGTGAATAACCAACTCCAACTGGATGACAACTTTGACAGGTATGACATCCAAATATCCTATTATACTCTGTCCCATCTGAAGTCAGAAGTACAGCGCGCGGGGGTATACAGTGCACCGACTTGCACGCGTGCATAGGCCAAAGCACAAGCGTGCTGCAACTGAAGGCGGCACTGGGTGTAACGCATAATGCGCTTCGTCACTTCATACTTCAGACAAGACCCAGTATAGTCATACTAATACTAAGCCGTGCCTTTTTTATTTTAAAAGCCTGAAAGGGCTGCTGGCATACTATTATTATGCTGTCAAAATAAATCAATCCATCGTTTTGCTTCATCTATACTCCAAATCCTTACCTGAACTGATTTCCTTACAAACCACTGTGGACTGAAATATACATGCTTTCCCTTCTGAGAAGTGGAATGCCCAAAAGACCATAATAACACCCCTAAAAAAGATAAATGATGGGCTCGACCAGTGACCCCAGGTGTCACACCCTTCGACCATTGCTCTTTCCTCAATTCCGTTTTGGCTGGTAACCAAGACGGACGCGTGTTACCGCAGCTCCTGCTAAATTTAACACCAAAAATTAACGGAGATTTTGAAACTGACTAGTTGTCATCTCATACGAATACTCCGACTACTACTACCATATCTTATCTGAATATATACGATTATATACTGGATTTATACGCACTGTTTCGGACCGAATAAACGGAGACTTTTACAACCTTCGGAAGAGCTCCTGTTTGTATCCTTTTTTTGCCGGCCATTGCGTGTCATCGTGATCTGTGTAGCGGGAACAAGGTAAACAAAGGCAGCATTGACGCACGTGTTGCTGCTTTTGACTCGCCTTTGACTATATGTGTGAGTTTGTTTATGTTATCCTTGTTTGTCGGGCTTGCCGCTAACACTTTATGGGGTCTGGTGTGCGTATTATATTTTTATTATATGTTTTTGGTTACTTAATAAATTATGTGAAAACTGGTGGTTGAAAATTTCTTTAACCGTTCTTGACTCAGTTTACCGAGTTGGTTTGTGTGTCCTTGACTTTGCGTCCGGGAGAACCTCCACGGCACGCTGTTATTTTTTTCTGTACGGTTTTTATTGTGCACGCTATTCCCTCTAGCAACTCACGCTCAACCCGTTTGTTATGGCGCAATTGCGTTCGCTGCCCTGCCTCATGCATGAGTGGGACGCCCCATCCCTTAATGTATCGTGAACAGGCAATGTTCCCGCACCGACAGGTGCTCCTCTTTCTGTCTTGGACGGTCGGATGTTCAATGGGCAGCCATTGAACTTGGGTACGCCGCTCGTGCTTGGTACCCGAAGGTGGGGGTGTGAATCGGGCTCCGGTCCGGTGTGCGTCCAAGGCAGCCGCTGCTGCTTCGGGTGCTCCCAAAGGTGAAGTAGCTTCGGCTGCTTCGCGAAGCGTTGAGGGGATGGCTTCGGGCCATCTCCTTGGCGTATCATCTGCCGCTGGCTCGCCTGGTGCAGGCTGGCGCGGTCTGCGCTGCCAACCCCCCAGGGGGGTTGGCGGCTGGGGGCATTCCGGTGGTGGTCAGAGGTGATGGTGGTGCCCAGGTGGCCCGGGCTGATCCATCGCCGTTGATGTCTGTCCCCACTAACTGGTTTGCGGGCGGTTCTTCGTCACTTCGACCGCGACACGTAGCCATCACTTCGGGTATGTCCTCGTCAAACCCTGGGGCGTGGGCTTCGTACCCACTTGGCGGAACCCCGCAGGTGCTGGCTTCTCTTGCCACACCCCGCATGTCTAGCCTTGGTAGTCATGCAGTGCCTTCTCAGTTGACACGCCGCATGCTGTTCCCGGCCCTTCGGGGCTTGGGTTATCGAGTGGCGCTCCGGGCTGGGCCCTCCCCCCCCCCCATCACGCCGCAACACCCCAGCTACTAGGTCGGCTCAGCCTGTCTTGCGGGTACGCCTGCCGTGGTTGCTAGTGCTGGTCCCCCGGCATCTGCTTCCGCGGCGTTTCCGCCTATGTTGGGGTACCCGGGGGTGCCCTGCAACTGCGTTCCTGCGGGGCAGCCTTCCGTGGCCTACCCCTGCGGGACACAGTACCCGCCGCCGCCGACCCTTACAGGTTACGCTGCGTCCGCGTATGTGGCTTACCCACCTCAGTCAAGCTGGACTGCTGGGGCGGGTCGGTCCCTGGTTGGTCTATTCGACCGGGGCTCCGCTTGCGGGAAGCCCCATCCAGGCATAGAGTCACTCCGCGCCGCCCGCCGTCGGCTGCCCAGTCCCGCATGCCCAGGTGCTGCGGTGCTTGCATCTGACCCGCTTTGAGCGGGCCATTTCGCCACGCTAGCAAGCATTTTTCTCCCTTCCTGGGGAGCCAGTACAGCGCGGCGTACAGCCTGGTTCCCGGGCCAGGGCAGGGCGGTCTACCCGCTCCCTACCCTTCGGCTTACGTGCCTGGGATTGGGGTGTCCCCGTCCCCACACCTTCTCCGTCTGTACCTCGTCAGGCGGTCTGCTGGGTGGCAGTTGAGCCTCGTGTCTCCTGCACCCCACCTCAGCCTACGCCAGTTGGTTTGGTCCTCTGCGTGAGGCCTTGGTGTCGCCGCCCAGGTGGCGACGCTTGGCCTCCGCCTTCTTCCGCTCGTTCTGCCGCCCCTGTCCTCTCAGGACTCGCTACCGGCCGCAGACGTCCGAGTTTCGAGGACAGCCCCGGCGGGGCGGACTCAGACTCGGAGGTGGGTTACCTTGGTGACACTCCTTCGCAGCCTTCGATGTCTGCGGCAGCTTCGGAGCAGGAGGAAGGTGGGACCTCTTTCCCGCTTGCACCCCTCAGGTGCTGCGCATGGCGGCCGATTCGCTTGGCCGTCTGCGCCCGAGCGGCGGGCGGAGGAATGGACGAGCTCATCTGGGCTTCCCTAATCCTCCCTCCGGAAAAAAAAAAAACGCGTCCATGCGTTTTGTCGCTCCCCACAGACGTAGGTCTACTGTGGAAAAGCGCTCCGGGAGGTTCAATCACCATGAATTCTTCATCGTACCCGTAGAAAGAAACTTCGCCAGGTCGATGAAGAACTTGCTGAAGGAGACTATGACTCCTTCTTGAGGCTCCCGACCATTGATCTTGACCTAGCGGCCAAGTTGCCAACAGCAAGGGTGCCCGGCTGGGTTCTCCCCCTTCTGGGGGACCAGCTGAGGCACCTAGACTTGGCGGTGACCTCGGTATATTAAGACAGGCTGCTTTCTCGATGGCCTCGCTGGCTGACGATATCAGATCCTCGTTGGGGGAGGGTGGAGTTTGCTCCCGGAAGCCTCTGAGCTTTGACTGTCCCTAGCCTTCGCTTATTGACCGTCACTACATAGGCCTTCAATGTGTTGCGCGTCGCCTGAGCTTCTTTCGACGCGGAACTCTCCAAGACCATCCCGAGTCGCGGTGACCGTCCGCTTCGGAGGCTCGTTCGGTGACTCATTGCTTGCGTCGGCGGAGCGTGTGGAGCCGGAGCAGGCGCTCAAGGATGCTCAGGCGAAATCTCCTCACGGGGATCTTCGGTCAAGCATAAGAAGACGCGGCTCTCGCTCTATCTTCTTATCCATCAGTTTACCGCCATCAGTCGAACCGCACCGCCTCATCAACCCAAGAAGCCCGCCAGCTCCGGCACTTCACCCAAAGTCGGGGCCATGCGAGACCTCACCCCCCTCCCAAAAGCAAGCGCCTGGGAAGGGAAGAAGTCTTCGTCCTGAGGGCCCGGCGGCCGCGGGACCTCTCCCTCTGGAGAGGACCTTACCACCACCGGTGGGCGGCCCGCTTGAGTCTTAACTCGCGGGACATGGCCATCCATGTCCCCCGCGCCTTGTGTTCTGAGTGTGGTGCCACACGGGGGTACCGTATAGAGGTCACCGCGGAACCCCCAGCCGACTTCCCACCCTAGACCTACCCCCCTTCCGGGGAACCGAAGAATCAACCTCTTCTGGAACGAGGTCTTGGCCCCCCTGGCGAAGGGTGCCATCGCCCCAGTCGACCCTCCCTTCACCGAGGGGTTTTGGTCGACGCTCTTCTTGGCCCCCCAAGAAAACCGGGGATTGGCGTCCATCCTGAACCTAAAGCCTCTCAATCAGACAATCAAGCCAAGAAGTTCAGGCAGGAAACTCTGCGTCGATCCTGCGCTGTCCTTTGAAGGAGAGCTGGACGTCTTCTTTGGATCTGAAAGACGCCTCCCTTCACGTTCCATCGCAAATTCCGACCGTCGCTGGCTCAGATTCAAAATCCAGGGGCCATCGTACGAGTGGACGTGACTCCCCTTCGGACTTTCCCACCTCTCCCGGGTCTTCCCGATGGTGCCCGGGAGGTGGGCCGCTTCCTCAGGCGTCAGTGGTCAACCTCTGCCTGTATCTGGACGACTGGTTGATCTACGCCCGTCGCCCCAGCGACTGCCGACTGGTCAGCCGTACCTTCAGGTCCCGTGCAAGGTTGGGCCCTTCATTGTCAACTTCCGACAATTCGCGTCCTACCCCCTCTCAGGACCTGAGGGTATCTGTGTGCTCGGCTGCAACTGCTCCCGGGCATTGCAGCGACGGCCGAGCGGTTGACTGGTCGTTGTTCCGGCTCGACGTACCATGGCGCTGCTACCAGGCCCCCGCTCGAGCTGGCTTTCCGCCTTCTAGGCTTGATGGCCACTCTCGCGTCGACCCTGAGTCGGCCGTTGTCGCTTCCACATGAGCTGTTTCAAATGCACCTCGGACGGCAAAAAACTACGGCCGATCAGCACCCAGATTTCCCGTCTGATCCCAAAATACATGGGGTCAACGGAACACCTGGCATGTGTGGTCCCTCACCGCCCCAACCTGACTCAGGGGGAATCAGTCTTTCCCTGCGCCTCCCGTCGATGTTGCCATCACGACGCCGCCTCGAAGTCGGGTTGGGGGGGTTTTCACCCTAGACCTCTCCCTCGGGGACGTGGTCCCTGTCGAGGCCCAGGCCCATGTACCAATCGCCTCGAACTGTGGGCAGTAGGCGAACTCTTGCTCACTTCGGGCGATGGTGACCAACTCCAGTGTCCTAGTACAGTCGGACACCTCCACCGTGGTGGCCTACCATCAACAAGCCGGGCGGGACTCGGTCCCGACCCCTGTGTCTCGACGCCTGCCGCATCATAGCGTGGTGTCGATATCGGGCCATCACGATGTCCGCATTACACCATTCCGGGGGCCGTCAACTTTCTGGCCGACGATCTGTCACGCGGCAGTACGACGGCCTCGGAATGTGATACTGAACCGAGATGTCTTACGGAAGATCTTTCGAGAGGTTTAATTGTTCCTCGAATCGACCTTTCGCCTCGAACCCGAGTCACCAGCTCCCTCTGGACTGCCACCCGACTCACGACCCGGGTGCCTACGCAGTCAACGCCTCTGGCGATGGCCTGGTCGGGGATCCACGGCCATGCCTTCCCCCAATTCCGATGCGCCCAGTAGTGTCGAAAATATGGTGCCGTGAGGCATGCCTGGTCATCCTCATCGCTCCCTTCTGGCCGAAACCCTTTGGTTTCGTCCATGGTTGGACTCGCTTGGCGGCTCTGGCCGGCGCGTCCTACGATCCGTCGGCCTAAGTATCCCGTCCCGGACGGAGGGAGCTCTCAGGCTGTCGCTGGCGCACCTAGCATTGAACTGTGTGGCCATTATCCAGCAACGATGCAGAGATTCTGGCTTTTCGCAGAGGACTGCCTCGCGCATATCCCGGCGGGAAGAAAGGAGATCCACCATGGACGCTTACTTTAAGTCGGTCATTGGACCCTACATCCGCTGGTGTGAGCGACGAGAAAGGTTCTCTTCCGACCGGGCGTCTGTAGCCGGATGCTTGACTTGGTCTCACCGATCCTTTGAATAGCGTACGTGACACCTTTTCGACTGTTAGAACACTACAATCCGCTATCTTCAGCGATCAATAGAGGTTTCGATGACGGATCTACCATCTAATTACGATGGCTCGATCCGTCTCCGTCTAGAGGGGATGTTTAATACAGGACCTCCGACCAGGAAACGGTCCCCCCCTGGGACCTTAATACTGTTCTTAGACTATTTGTAGTGAAGCCCCCGTATTGAACCAATGCCCCGAGGCATCACTAAAACCTGTCACCATTAAGGCAGTCTTCCTGGTCGCTCTCGCCTCTGGGGACGATGCTCAGAGATCAAGAACATCTCTATGTCAGCGTCAGCATTCTCTCGGACTTGAGGGGTCAAATTGTTCTTCCGGCCGGATTTTTTCTGGCGAAGAACGAGTCATCCTCATTCCGACACTCACCAATTATCTTACCCCGAATTGCATGTCCCTTCGGTGCGGGAGGATTGCCTGTGGTGTCCTGTTCGGGCCCTTGAGTACTTTAAACGTAGAACTAGTCCGCTCAGGGGCTGGAACGACTCGTTGTTTCTTAAACACACTTCCCCCACGGGTCCGCGTCAAAAGCGCAATTATTCTAGATGGATTAGCGCTGTAATTAATGATTCTAACGCGTGATAGGCATCTTCTTCAAGCCTCGGTCCCTTCTGTTCGTCTATCCTTCGTCATGGGCCTATCACCGCGGAAATCAGCATTGCAGAAATCTGCGAGGCTATGTCTTGGAGGGCTCCCACAACGGTTTCATCGGTGTACTACCGAACTACAAACTCCCCAATAGAACGTTGCGAGGGCTCTCTTGCAGAAACAACACTAATTCAACTTTCACTATACCTAAAGACTCCATCCGGTGCCGTCCTTACCCCCCCCCCCCCCCCTGTGACGCTCGCCCCGGAGTATTCCGTTGTAAGGTTAGCATCTATGTCCCCGATTTTTTATGTTTCAATGCCTTTTAGGTCTTTAACATATGTTACTTTATGTTTAGTGTGGGTCGCCTTTGGCTGCATTCTGTTGGCTGCTCTTAGATATCATTCTTCCACCGCCCGACTGTAGTGTGCTAGTCTGGTGTTTATTGAAATATTCATTCAATCGGGGGTGGTAATGCATATATTTCAGTCAACATTGTTGTAAGGAAATCAGTTCATTGTAATGATTATTCAAAAACACATTATGTTTTAATACACTTTCTTAACTGAAGCCTGATTTCCCTTCCAATGTTGACTTCCCACGTCCAGGCCCGCCCCACGCCTGATATATACGCGCGTCCGTGTGGGGTTGAGCCAAAACGGAATTAAGGAAGACTGCTAAGGGCGACAGGGTGTGACCTGGGGTCACTGGTCGAGCCCATTCTTCTTTTTAGGGGTGTTTAAGTGGTAATTTGGGGCATTCCACTTCTCATAAGGGTAATGGCAATTATGTCTCAGTCAACATTGGAACAAGAAATCAGGCTCAGTTAACTGATTTATAAAACATAATGTTGTTTTTTTGACTATTACCCTACATCCGTGCATTGACCTCAGCGCAAGATTGATGGCTCACCAAGTAAAGCGACAGCATTTTTACGTGCGTGCACAAAGAACGGCAATATCTGATGTGTGGAAAAGCTGCAACAAGGTTATGACATCGCTGCACGGAGGTATAGAAATGGACATATTGGTCTGCATCCAGCACAAGCGCACAATCCTATTAACACTTGTAGATTGTAATATCCCCATTGAGATTAAGTTCTTGTCGAGGACATAATATGTTTTCCACAGTGTGGGCTTGGACTCACATTTATAACTTGGTTAGAATCATGAGTCCAACACTTTTGCAGTTAAACCAAACGATTTCCAACTATATTTGCCGGGGCCAAATTCTTGAAAAATGTTTGAGGTCCACATATACTTTTTCGTATCCCTTTTCTCTTTGTTTGGGCTTGTCGGAGCAATACAGCAGTTGGTAGGCCCTATTTGGCCACGGGCCACCAGTTGAGAACCCAAGTTAAGCCACATGCATATTACACACAAGACTGAAATTTCTTTTAGATTTTTGGTAGAAATCAATTCTCATTTGAAAGTCAATTTTAATAGTCCAAATGTGCAAATATAAAGCTTTTAAAAAAAAAATCCCTAATTTTTAAATAAAGATTCTCGGTTTGGAGGCTACATTTTCTAGTGTACCATCCCTTTAAAGAGACATGGGTCATTTTCAGAAGAAGTGCCTCGCATTTTTTTCAAACCCTAGGTTTTTCTGCATATTTGAAATACATAACCCGTAGATAGATCTCACCTAAATGAAATCATTTGAACACGCTGTCTATGTAGTAAGTATGTTGAATTTGGTATTTTCTGTCATGCCCAACAGAAAACAAAGCATGGGTTTTCTGGGAACGATTACAATAGCATTCAAGTTCAAAACAAGGTTTGCGGTTTTCTTTTGTACTTGTGTGTCAAAAACCTTTGAAATGTCCTCGGTAGGTGGTCCACAACCGATCCATGCCATTTGAGAGAATTCGTATCCTCAAAATTTTCCTCCATGTCACTTTAAACAAAAAGCAATAATAGCACATATTTTGAAGAGTGCCCCCAATTATTTTCAAAAAGTTGGAGTTTTGACATGGTTGCTTAATTTTTTTTTTTTGTTTTGCTGTATCCACCAAGTCCATATTGGTCAATGGGGCTTTGTGTGGTTCAGGATTTTTGTCCAGCTAGTGTGCTCTTATCCGGGGCCGCGTGTATCCATGATACGGACCTTCCTAACATGGTCCGCTATTTGAGGGTGGGGCGGATTGGGAACATCAGGGGTTTACACCTACCTCTTATTCACCACTGACTGCGATGTACAGTAAGTTGTGACTCCTGTACACGGGGACTCGTACCGGCTTAACGTCCCTGTCCGAAGGACGGGATGCTTTCATTATCCATTTGCCAATTCCAATGGGGGGTGTAACCATGGAGTAAGCGTAATTCTGTATTTAATCAATAGCTGGTATCAGATCACTCCAGAGTTGGTAGTACCCGAATAACTCCCAGCAAGTGCCACGACCCCACCGGGATTCTAACCCGGGAATTTTTGATTGTACTTATTTGCGCAGAGGTGCAAGCTACCCTAACCGCTAGGCAACGCTCTCCCATGGTTCATTATTAACTGTCTGATAACTATAACCTGTTGAATGGTTCCGAAGCTGAAAATGTGTATGTGGTCCCAAACGAAAGAATTTTGTAAAATTATAATAATTAATATCGGAGATCTCCGATCACATCAACCAACGGCTGCTTGGAAACGGCCTTCCAATATTTTGTAATCACGCTCATCCATTAGTTGTTTTTATAATTGGTTCAGGGGCAGTCAGTTAGAGGTCATGTTCTTTGAAGTGGCACTATTTCATCATGGAGACGGACATAAACTTAGCATTTCCAGTTCTTCCGTTAAGTACATCTTGATCCCAATTCTAATTACAAATCGCCCTTATTTATGATAATAATGCATTTTTGAGCATTTCATTCGCAGTGGTAGTTTCCTCCTATACATTACCACATTACGATTGCAACCAATATTGCAATTTTGCACTCTTTCCCAACAATTTTCATTTTCGGTTTCTTTGAAGAGATGAAACTCTGTAAATGTTGCCATGCCCCACAATCAACTTTCAATATTTCTGAGTAATTTTACATTTTGTTTTCTTCGGCCTCTAACCGGCAATGCCACCTGCCTTTGTAAGACCCAAGTGCTATTTACCTGTAATGAAAGACAACCAATTTGTGGCCTTACTCAGCCGTATGTAGTTGTAACCAAAGTGAACGAGATAGCAAATCTGTTCAAAGTAATCGGATGACAAGCCGTTCCCTTGTCACTCCCAAACAAGTCTTTAACACAAATGTACTGTCCTGTTAAAGAAATTAACAGCGTAATGCGAGAGGAATCGAAAAAATGTGGAAATGCAATCTTTTAACTTATAAATCCGGATAGTGTTTACAATTCCATCTACTTTTTGATGTGAAACAAACCACCAAATAGTGAAAAATGAAGATTTTTACGCACGTATAGAAATTACAAAATCAGATCAAAAGTACTGTCTTGTCTTTATACAACAGATTTCAATCCAACCACTTGCAGGTTATGTTTATCCATGCCGTTAACAAAAATACGAAAATATGATTTTGATGATTTTTTTGATGTTTCAGATTAAGGCAAATCGCTGCTTATCCCTTAACAACCTTTCATTCTATTTCAAATGAATTTTGTAAAAGTTTTTAATGCGTTACAAACCTGGCCCTGCCCTTTAAAACATTTTATCTTTTCAAGTAAAAATTTAAACAGTCTATACACTTTCAGCTTCTTTTAGATCTAACGTAACCCCGTCGACCGACTGAAAGTCGTTAAACAAAAATATAGTGTGTCTCAAAGCTGATAACTTGGTTGGAAAACATAATGCGGTACGCACATTTTAATTGTTTTTTTTTATTATTCCCAAATTCCTAACTCTAATATGCACTCACCCATAAAATATCAAATTTCTGGTCAAAACACACAATACGATATGGCGAAGGTATCATGGGCTGAACGTTGACACTTTTACGTGTTTAATAAAATATTACTTTTCTCACCTCGTATATACCATTTATTTGCCAAAATAAGTGAGACAAACAATTTAGATAGGTACTGGTTTCCCTATTCAATTCAAACTATCTTGTACTGTAGCATGCCGCAGAGTTGCTGGTGTACAACCAATATTAACTTTTTTGGCGAACACTTCCGGCAATTTATCACTCCAATAGTCCTACTTTCTATCAAGGAAAATTCTGAATTAATGTGACATAGTATTTGAGCACATTTTCACATTGAATTTTGGTGTCTACTTATTTTGATGTGTATCATAATATTCCGGAAAGAAAAGGTGTTGATTTAAAGACACTATCAGTGATTTGCTAAATCAGCAATCGAAAAAATCATCAAAAAGCAGATTTTTGCTTGTATGCACAAGTACAAGGTAGCCTAACATAACCCTGCAAATGATACGACAGACGCAAACTAATAAGGACAGAATCGGAGATTTTTAGTCGTTACTGTCCGTCGAGACACTTACTACAAACACGTTGATGAAATGGAGAATCGATCTTGGAACACTAGCCGGTTTGCTTTTATTCCTTTTCTGTCAATTCTACAGTGGAAAGCGAAACGTATGAGAATTCTACCGACTCATCCTTCACTTTGAGCTATTCCTGCAAATTTAACAAATATTTTTCAAATCACTGATAGTATCTTTAAGCTCAGTTTGTGTTCACTAGCGGATTAACAAACACTTGCATTTCCCGTTTTTTGGGGCGAAAACCCCTGAGAAATTGCTTAATATCGGGGAAATTCCCCATAGTTGTTAATAAATTTGGATACATGTCATAAAGAAATCTGCAAACAACGTGGCAACTCTAATTTTCTGAAATGCAGGTAACTTGAGATACAGCACAAGATAGAACATTAATTTCTATGCACGCTTTTCTATAGGAGCACCAATAGGGTGGGGTTCACCCTGAGATGAATTCGGCCGATTAGACATTAAAGACACTATCAGTGATTTGCTACTCATCAAATCAAAAAAATTCATCCAAAAATCAGATTTTTAGCATTTACGAACAATTATAGTTATCCTAACATATACCCTGCAAATGAATATACCAGAAGCAACCTAATAAGGAAGAATCGAGATTTTAGTCATTACTGGTCCGAACGGACACTTTACTACAACACTAATTGAGGATGGAGAATGTATCTTGGAACACTGTCCTGCCGTTTTCTTCTTTTTTCCTTTCAATTCTAACAGCTAGCTGAAAGGTCAACTTATGAAATTCTACAGACTTATCCTTCACTTGGAAGCTTTTTCCTAGATTCCTGCAATTCAAATATTTTCTCAAATCACTGATGTGTCTTAAGTACCACACATTGAGGCGTTGTTGGCCATTTTTACCCTATGGATCGAATACTTGACGTAAAATAGGAAGTATACTCATTTTTGTGTTTTGGTGTGTTGATCCGCTTCCTTTCCACGCAGGTTTCTCTCCACCTTCACGTTATACATGACGTAAACCAATCAGTTCAATATTGGAGCTGCCAAATCAGTGAAAAAAAAATGTTGCGCACAACTTTGTCTAAATTTATCGCAAAATTTACAAATGGCGGGCTTCGCTTTGAGACAAACCATATTTTTTGTTGGGCCTTACTGATAAATTCACTGCGTCCTGCACACAGAATGATGAAAGTTACAAACTCAAGGCTCTGCTATGACATGTCCCCTACATCATCGGACTTAGCATCGGAGGTTACTGTATGCCCATTGCATTATGGGGCCGTTGTTATCTCCCTGTGCTGTCGAAGCTCTGCAATATTCCCAATGGCAGAAGCTCCAAAACGAGTGTGATGAACAGACATGGAAAGCTGGAAATTGCTTACCGCAAACCTTGTTTTGAACTTGCCTGCTATCGCAGTCGTCCCCATAGAAAACCATGCTTTGACTTTCTGTCGTGCACGACAGAAAGTACTAAGTCATCATCTTATTACATAAAGACGGCGTATTCGGCTAATTCACTTCAGATGTGATCTAATACATTGGTAAGCATTCCAAATATGCAAAAAACTGGGGTTCGACAAAAATTGGAGGCGCTTTCTGGAAATCTCATGTCTCTTTAATCAACAAATATGTCTCTTACATGAATATCATAGACTCGTACTCATTGATATTAAAACCACAAAGGTCACAGAGCGGTCAAACAGGGTTCATGCCATGGGAATCGGGCTCCGGCGTGTTTTCTTGTGTTAAATGCCATTTCCGTTGTCTGCTGAATAAATGTCGCCGGCAACATTAATTATAAAAATCGTTCTGTTTACCCATAAGGGCGCTGATTTGGTCTTTAACATTTCAGGTGAGGGCTAATGTATTTAAAAGCTTTACAACCATTGTGAGGTTATTTTTCAAATGTGCCAGTGTCTCTAAGTTCTTTTGCCCATTTCACACCTGGAACAAGAACATAAATTGTAAAACAATTTATCCAACTTCCTGACTGGAAACTTTAGCGGAAATCACATCAAATCATGCAATTTGACCTTCTTTTTGAAAGACACAAACATTTTTCTAATATATATGTTCAAAGGTTTTTGGAGTCAACTTTGAAAGGTTTAATTAACCTGGGAGCTAGCAGCCATTTCTAACACATCTCAAATACAAAAGGTTTGAGTGATTAATATGTTGACAGACTGACAGGGACCCTTCAAACATGATTCTTAAATGCAGCAAATGGTGCCTTAAGGAGAGGGGGAAAAGGCAAAGTTTGTACAGATGGTCAATTTTTACATTGATCCAATCCTTTTGAAAAGTATACCATGTTATTTGTCTAACCACAATGATTCAGGAAAGGTATAGTTTAGAGTTATGCACTACAAACAGCAAAAATCAATTTAAAGGGTCAATTTCAGTTGTACAGGGGTCAAATTTTAAAGTTGTACCATTTAGATAAAATATGGTGCAAATTATTGATGGAGTTCATAGGATTAAAATAAGGAAGTTTTGACTATCTAAAATGCTTAGTTACCGATGTAGGGGGCACAGAAGGTCAACGTCCATTGCATTCAATGGGGCTTGATCTTGTAGCAATCGATAGCCTGTTGTTACTGTTCCCCTTTGATAGGGACGAGTAGTGTATATGCGTATCGTGTTGATGCGTACGCGCTGTACCGTGTGATATCATCTCATCACATGGCTAGGAACCAATGAAATTGCATAAACATTCTCTAGTGTTTATAGGGATTAGCAGCGATATTGCGAGAAAATCGAAAAAAGTGGAAATGCATTTGTTTTAACTAATAAATCAGGGGTAAGTGTGTACAAGTCCATATCTGCTTTAATGTTGAAACAAACCACCAAATAGTGAAAAAAAATGAAGTATTTGAGGAAATTTGTCATCCCGTCTCCCGCAAATAGATATACAGCGATGACGTCTCAAAATCCACAGTAAACAGCTGATTGTAGTTTACAATAGCACAGAATAAACAAAGATCAATAATGTTTGTGTTTGAGGTCAAACTGTATTGATTATGGTGCACAATATCACACTTAAAAACTTATGTTTGCATATCCATGCCAGTAACAAAAATACAAAAATATGAATTTTGATGATTTTTTCGATGTTTCGGATTAGCAAATCGCTGTTTTTTTTTTTTTTTTTTTTGGGGTTAATGCATATGTTTCAGTCAACATTGGTGTAAAGGAAATCAGTTCAGTGTAATGATTTATTCAAAAACACATTATGTTTTATAAATCATCTAACTGAAGCCTGATTTCCTTTCCAATGTTGACTTCCCACTTCCAGGCCCGCCCCACAGCATGATATGTACACGCGTCCGTGTGGGCTTGAGCCAAAACGGAATTAAGGGAGAGCTAAGGTCGACAGGGTGTGACCTGGGGTCACTGGTCGAGACCATTTCTCTTTTAGGGGTGTTATTATGGTAATTTGGGGCATTCCACTTCTCAGAAGGGAAATGCATATGTTTCAGTCAACATTGGAAAGGAAATCAGGCTTCAGTTAGATGATTTATAAAACATAATGTGTTTTTGAATAATGTTTGTGTTTGAGGTCAAACTGTATTGATTATGGTGCACAATATCACACTTAAAAACTTATGTTTGCATATCCATGCCAGTAACAAAAATACAAAAATATGAATTTTGATGATTTTTTTCGATGTTTCGGATTAGCAAATCGCTGCTAATCCCTTTAAGATTCCTGTTAAAACCTGTTTTTAGTAGTTTCTTTTTGTGAGCCTTTTGTAATTAACACACACTACACACAGACATAAAACAGGGACAAATAAATTCTTGAGCTGCTTTGGTTTTTATTTAGAAATTACCAAAATGAATTATTACACGTAATCAGAATTGGCTCCTGAATTCAAATAATACATTCCTGTACAAATCTTTCAAAA
The DNA here is from genome assembly GCA_023653785.1 of Ophioderma brevispina. Classification (NCBI taxonomy): domain Eukaryota; kingdom Metazoa; phylum Echinodermata; class Ophiuroidea; order Amphilepidida; family Ophiodermatidae; genus Ophioderma; species Ophioderma brevispina. Next base: position 26,655 of record JAMKCH010020782.1, on the reverse strand, counting down.
TGTAGTTAATTAGTGTGATGAATGGAAATGTGTTCCATTTCCCCCTTTCAAATACATTTTAATTATGAAAATTACACTTTAAAGAATCATGAATATAGGCCTACCAGTTGATATAATATTGTGATCTGTTGTATTTAACATAGAAAGCATTTCGGCAAAATGAACAAAAACGTCTCCAAATGTGGCATACCACAGTATTTAACATACACTTTCCTATGGACCAATTTAGTACACATTTTTGCTTTTACTATCCAAATGGCTGCACCATTTTAACTCATGTTTTGGGGAGTCCAAGAGTGTGAAAATATCGGATCCAAAACATGATAATGATAAAATTGGATGATTTACGCCCAATATTAATTGGTCTCATTATGAGTTTTAAAATATTGGGCTCGACTGCGTCTCACCCAATATTTTTGCAACTCATAGCTCAACCAATTTGGGCTTAATCGATCCAATTTTGTTATGAGATGTTTTGAAACAACATGAACAATGGAACAATGAGCAGGTCACCTACTTTTAAATGTAACATTCTAAGAGACATTAGTACATGAGCAGGCTAACTGGTGTGATGTTGAATTAAATAATTTGCCAAATTACTCTAATTTGGGGCCTGTTGGCCAAAATAAACTTGCTCTTGACTATAGGGACAGAGTTAATTTATTTAAAGGTGTGGTTACTCCATCAAAATTGAGATTTTGGTATCAGAAGGGAGCTCTAATTTTTTCTTACCTCAGTGAAATTTAAGGCCTAAGAAATGTTTCCTTTTGATGGTATGAACAAATGTGGTATACCACCTTAATTAATGCACACTGTCCTATGGACTTTTTTCATTCAATATTCTCTAAAATGATGTAATGGGTGAGATAATTCCTCATGGGCCCATGAGAAATTTTCTCACCGATTACATCAAGCTTGCTCTGTAGGTTGTAAGGGATAGAGGTCCGTTTGTGAAGGACAAATCCTGGTTTCAATCCAGATTTAGACTGATCAATACAACATAGGCCAACCCTTAAAATCCATATGTAACCTCTTAAAGGAGAACCCGTACAACGAATAATATTAAACAATATACACTATAAAATAATTATTGACCACATATCGAGTGGTTTCATAGAAAAATGGAATTATAACCCTAACAATGAATTAAAACCATCTAGTCTTGACCATGTGCTATTTAAAAATCACGCTAGTGTATAACGTGTTAAGCGATACGACCGGCACGTTTAGGTCATACATGCCATAGGAAATACACATTACGAAAACGTGTGAAGATGCATGACGCTACTGTGCCGTCCGTATCGCATAACACAAATACATATCCCATATACAGTAGCGTGAATTTCAAATAACGCATGGTCAGACAAAATGCTTTTAATTCGTTTTATGGTTAGTGTAATTCCGTTTTCCAATGAAACCACTCCATATGTGTTCAATAATTGTTTTTATAGCGTATATTGTGTAAGTTATTCTTGATACAGGTTCTCCTTTAACATGGTTCCTTTAATCAATACTTTATTGCCAAAGTATGTTATTTTAGAAAAACAACTTAAAATGCAACTTTGTATATATTAGGATGCAAGTTTTGTATTTGTTATAATAAATCAATCTTTGTGAATAAAACCATATTTTGCTTGTTTTTATGTTAATATCACCATATATATACATTGATCAGTACCAAATATATATGTCAGCTTCTTTATATAGGATAGAGAATAGTATAATGGCTTAGTGCATGAGGTGTTTTTATGGTAGCACAAGTGAGAATATACTCTGTGTGCACCAACAAAAGCTAAATGATTCTTATTTAGTGCTGGTCAATGTATGTAGCTAATTCATGTTTACCTCGTATGTAGCAGCGCGCATCATTGGTTGAGACGCATGATCACGCATCACATGGCCATTAAATAGTCGTGTCGTTTATACATGGCTGGTATGACAAACACTGAAAGTGGTACAAAATTATGGCTTACTGTATTTTGCGAAACGAAATGAAACAAGATGCCCATTGGATTACCCGCTTTATTGCGTCATGCATGCATAACGTGCATAACAGAATAAATAAAGCGTGTAATCCAATGATAGTTCTGTTTTGTTTCGCAAAATACAGTAAGCCCAAAATTATGCATTTTGAGGATATGTTTTTGTGAGTAAATGTTGGAAAGAGAGTTCGGTAAACATAAACGGGAAAGCCCTCGTGCATTTAAACAATCGTTCACTCTCAAAATCCTATATACCCCAATGTGTCGTCTGCAAAGAATTGCAGAAGGCACATAGGGATGACTTTGGCGTATGTTCTGGGTGTGTGTGTATCTGTTGTGTGTTGGGTATCTGTGGTCAAAATGGTAACCCTTAGATATTGCATGCCATTATGAGTTCCGTAAGGGCTACGGTGAGGCTAAAGGGTGTGGAAAGGAGAGGGGTGGGGTGGGGTCGGGGAGGGGTGGGGGTGACATGTCAGTGACCTCATGTGACATTGGTGACCTCATTGTGACCTTGGTTCGGTCTCAAAATGTTAACCCATTATATCTTGCAGCGTGTGACTGCATTAGGGCTACGAGATTTACTTGGTGGGAAAGGAAGGGGCGGGATGGGTAAAATGTTGATGACTCATGTGACCGTCCTGACCTCATGTGACCTTTGCCCCATTCACAAACGCGAGGCCGACGACACTTGCGGTCCGGGGAACGCTTGTATGTTTTTTATTATGCTTGTGAAACTTTCACTAAATTTTCAACAAATGTATTGGCATTTTTAAAGAGACATGAGGCATTTACAGAAAGAAGCCCCCCCAATTTTTTTTTAACCGTTGTTTTTTTTTGAATTTGGAATGTTATAATGTTAATTACATCACAAGTACTACATCAACAGATGATCTCACATTGACCTTTGAAAAAAACTTGGGTATGTGACCTCATCAGTAAATGCGGGATCCCAAATTGCCACCTATGACTCAAGTTTGGTTTGAAGATCCATTGGAAGTGTTGGACATTTACAGGCAAATGTTAAACCCTTTCTCACAACAACAACAACAGACAGCAGTGGACAAAGTGATCCCTATGTGTCTTCCTGCCTTAAAGGGACATAATGGCATGAAAAAAATTGACATAATGAAAAGGATCCTTACTGAAATCATGCTCAAGAAAATGTCATCTAACTTGACTTGCCTGAACCAATAAAACAACTAATGGATGAGTGGAGATACGTACATGCATGGTGCTATTACATATTGGAAGGCCATATCCCAGCAGCCATTGAATTATTATCGGAGATCTCCGATATTATTCTAATTACAAAATTCCTTCGTTTGCGACACATAGACATTTTCTAGCTTAACCATTCACAGGTGTCAAATGCAAACGTGTAAAAATCTCAATTTTTTTTAAAAATTGGGGGCGTTCTTCAAAAAGTGTGCTATTATTGATTAGAGAAGCAGCAATCAGCAAGAAGATAAAAATAAATATTGCAAGTTTAGATAAGTGTATATATTCCCATTACAACTACTTTAAAGGTCCCAACTCAAGATTTCCCTGAGGAGGGCAACCCCAATTTCCAAAAAATATGCTTATTAATTATGCATGTACATAATTCTTGTCCATGTACTAATCACTGTGTGAAATTGCTAGCTTAAATCGAATTCCTTCCATCTAGGAAATCACAACTTTTGTTTAAAAATTCCGATCCGAGTTCTGTTATACCGTATCCTCTGGGACGTAATACTACAACATAAATTTTAACGCATCAAAACAAAAATACGATTCCAGCTCAAAGTTTTCGGAATTGGTGGCATTTTAGGAAGTTACTATCTTTAGTTCTAGTAACTTTTTTTCATTATTACAAAACACAAAAAAATATATTTCGAAATCTCTGAGTCCGATTAATGAGGGGAAAAAATACCCAAATAGTTTTAAAGAAATGAATATTTGAGAAATTCCTGTCATACCATCTCCTGCAAATTAAAGAGCCAACTGCATTAATGACACCGTAAACACTGATTGTGCTACACATCAGAACAGAATAAACTAAGATATAATGTATGTTTAGTCAAACTGTACAGGTGATGATGCCAAGTAATTATTGCTTTAAAAACTATGGACATTTGGCAGGGAAGGTTTTTTGATCTCAGTGGGGCATTTTTGTATATAATACAATACACAATACAAACGGGCAGTTGATATAGCGCCTTCTCAATACACAATGTCAAAGCGCTTTACAAAATAGATATTAATTACTATTTAGCCTCAAACATAGTATACAACAGGTATTGTAAAAAAAGAACCATGAATAAGTACTTACCTCAAACTATAAAATAAAAAGAAAACGCTGCATCTGCACAATTAAATATCATGTGAGTCAATTTAACAAAAACTAATTTAAGCACACACATCAATCTTGTAAATAGATGAAATTTTGAGCTTTCTTAAAAGTAACAAGGACTTGGAGCTGAGCGAAAGAGATAGGCAAAGATTTTCCATAGGCTAGGGGCCGCATTGCTGAACGCCTGTCACCCACTGACCCCTTTTGGGGGTAAACCGGAGGAGTCGGCTTGTCATCTGCAGATCGCAATCCTGGCCTGCAGGAATATACAAAGAGAGGTCTTCGGACAAGTAAGATGGCAATTGGCCGGAAATTCCCTTTAAGTAAGAAGCATAAGCTTAAAGACAACGCGCCCACTAATTGGTAGCCAATGGAGTCTTTAAGGAGTGGTGTGGCTGTGTTGTATGAATTGGCAAGTCATGCGAGATAAAATCAGTGAACTGACGGAATAGACAACTCTCAAATGTGAGAAAGCGGCGGATCCGGTAAAATTTCGAAGGTGGAAGTTAACAACTTATGATGACCTTTACATGTTTCAGTCATATGACTTGTCTGATCAAACCGACCACCACAAATACAAAATTCGAATCGATGCAATGGACCATACATTCTTAAATGAGTGGGTGGATGAGTTGTTGGAGGATGGGTGATGGTGTAAGTGGATAAAATGGGTGGGTGGATAGGTGGTGGTTGATATGTAATATGAATGGGTGGGGAGAGGATCATGCATGCATTAGGGGTGACTGGATGAGTAGCTTGTTTATTGGGTTAGATGGGTGATTGTGTCATTGGATCAATGGATGGGTGGATGGTTGAGGTAGGTGGGGCAGTGTACAAATGAATGGGTGGGTAGGTAGACATGCATAATGCTGACTGGGTGGATGGATGAGTGGGTGCATGGGTCGCAATGGTGCTTGTAACAGTGGCTCCCTGGTTGGGTGGACATGGAGGTGCCTAGCTGCAAGGGAGTGGGTTAGGTAGATCATGCACTGGCCTTCTGGGTCGCATGGATCTTGTGTTGTGAATGGGTGAACTAATGTGGGTTGTTCGGTGGGTAGTGAGGTCCTTTGTCTACGTGGCTCGGTGGGTGGCTGTAATGTATAGAGAATGGGTTGGGGGTCGCTAAATCAGCATGCATTTAATGATGGGATGAGTGGGTTGGTGGGTGGGTAGGTGTTGGATGAAGTTGTAGTTGATAAAGGGTCGGTGGTGTATAGGTGGGTGGGAAGGTAGCTGTATGTATGCTGGCATAATAGAATAGATGAGTAGATGGAAGAAGGGGATGATGGATAGGATGGAATGGGAGGGAGGGGTAACAGGTGGGTGGATAAAATGGTGAACCCTGAAAACTGACACCTCGCATAGAACATGCTGTCATCTGGGGAAGGGAGGGACACACAGATGAGCAGGTGGGAGGATAAAATGTGTGAACACTGAAACTGACCCCTCTGCATAGTACATGCTGTCATATATTAATGGAGGGATGGAGGGACAGACAGATGAGCAGGTGGGGGGATAAAATGGGTGAACCTGAAATTTTCGAACCTCGTAGAGTACATGCTGCCATATGGGAGGATGTACCCACAGATGAGGCGGTGTGGTGTATAAAATGGGTGAACCCTGAAAACTGAACCATCTGCAATACATGCATTCTCTTCTTGCATTGCTGCTTGCTTTGTACATGCGAATGCTTGCATAAATAAAATGGAGGGAGGGGGGACAGCACAGAATGATTGAGCTGGTGTGTGGATAAAATTGGTGAACACTGAAATCTGACCCCTCTGCTAGTACATGCTGCCATATGGGGTACACGACAGATGAGCACGGTTGGTGGAAAAATGGTGACACTGAAGAACTGGGCACCTCTGAATAGTACATTCTTCCATATGGGAGGTAGGGACCCAGATGAGCGAGTTGGTGGGATAAAATGGGTGAACACTGAAAACTGACACGTCTGCAGAGTACATGCTTTCATATGGGAGGAGGGACAGACAGATGAGCAGGTGGGTGAATACAAGGGTGAACACTGAAAACTGCACCTCTGCATAGTAAACAATGCTGTCATATGGGAAGGGATGGAGATACAGATGAGCTGTTGTGTATCAAATGGGTGAACATGAAAACTGACACCTCTGCAGAGTACGTGCTGTCATATGGGAGGACCGACAATGAGCACGTGGGTGGATAAAATGGGTGGACATGAAAACTGACACCTCTGCAGAGTACTTGCTGCCATATGGGAGGGGGACACACAGTGAGCAGGTGGGTGGATAAAATGGGTGAAAACCTGAAACTGACCACCCTCTGCATAGTCACTGCTGCCATAGGGAGTGAGGGACAATGAGCAGGTGGGTGATAAAATGGTGAACCCTGAAAACTGACACCTCTGCAGAGTACATGGGGGCCTGCCATATGGGAGGGAGGGTCACACAGTTAGCAGTTGTTAGATAAATGGGTTAACCCTGAACTGACAACCTCGGCGAGATAATGCTGTCATAATGGGAGGGGAAGGGACAGACAATGAGCAGGTGTGTGGATAAAATGGGTGCAACACTGAAAACTGACACCTCTGCAGAGTACTTGCTGTCATATGGGAGGGCGGGCCACACAGATGAGCAGGTGGGTGGATAAATGGGTAACTCTGAAAACTGACCACCGCTGCAGAGTACATGCTGTCATAGGGAGGGAGGGACCCAGATGAGCAGGTGGGTATATAAAATGGGTGAACCCTGAAAACTGACACCTCTGCAGAGTACATGCTGTCATATGGGGAGGAGGGACAGACAGATGAGCAGGTGGGTGAATAAAATGGGTGAACACTGAACAGCTGTCCCCTGCTGCAGAGTACATGCTGCCATAATGGGAGGGAGGGACATACAGATGAGCAGGTTGGGAGGATAAAATGGGTGAACCCATGAAAACTGGCACCCGGTAGAGTACTTGCTGTCAATATGGGGATGGAGGGACACAAAAAAAACAAAAAAAAATGTTTTTAAAAAGTCCAGGGGGTGGGTTGCATCAAAGTGTGAACCCTGAAACTGTGCCACCTCTGTCAGATACCTGCTGCCATATGGGAGGGAGGGGGGAGGGACAGATGAGCTGGTGGTGGAAGTTGAGGAGGGGTAGACAGTTGTGTGGGATAAATGGGTGAACCCTAAAACTGCACCTGCTTCAGAGTAAATGCTGCCATATGGGGGAGGGAGGGACAGATGAGCAGGTGGGTGGATAAAAAGGGGTGAACCTGAAAACTGAACCTCTGTGAGTACTTTGCTGTTCATATGGGGAGGGAGGGACACATCAGATGAGCGGTGGGTGGATAATGGGTAATTCTGAAAACTGACACCTCGGCAGAGTACATGCTGGTCATCTGGAGGGAGGGACAGTATTAGCAGGTGGAGGATAAAATTGGTGACCCTGAAAACCTGACACCTCTGCAGAGTACATTGCTGCCCATATGGGGAGGGAGGGACATATGAAGTTCAGGTGTGATAAAATTGGTGACCCTGAACTGACACCTCTGTGGGTATTGCTGCCATATTGGAAGGAGGGACACACAGATGACAGGTGGTTGGATCAAATGGGTGAACCCTGAAACTGCTGAAAAACTGGCACCTCTACAGCATACATGCTTCCATCTGGGAGGGAGCGAGGGAAGGGAGGGCGGGAGGGATAGATGAGCTGGTGGGTGGTATAAAATGAGCAGGTTGGGTGGATAATAATGGTGAACCCTGAAAATTGGCATCTCTGAAGAGTACATGCTGCCATATGGGGGGGGGGGAGGGGCACACGATAGCATATTAACAACTGTCATCATTGCTATCTTGCTTTAAAACCAGATGACGTCAATATTTTGCATTATTCTTATCAATGTCCCTACCAAATTAGGTATCATCAATGTCCATACACCACTATTTTTGTCCTATCATTTGCATAATTATCAGTTGAATCAATATTAACCAAATTAAGGTTGTGGTGTGGCATAAGGGAAGGAGATAAGATTAATCTCATTATAGTGTGATTGTGTATAAAGCCAAAAAGTGTTCCTCCATAGGTTGATTTTTAAAATATTAGTTGAATGTATCTGAATAGAAGAATTACCTATATTTAAATGTCATATATTCCAACATCTTTACTTGAAAATACTACAAAAGCAACTTTAGCTACTGCTTACAACACTCGTATGTATGTAAATGATTTGTTGTGTGTCAATATCTGAGAGCCAACAACCCGATAGTAACCCATATTAAACTACAGACCAGGGGCTCCTTTGTACATGTGAAGATTTGGCTCTTGTATTCCACTCGGAGTTGCACATTAACAGAACTACAAGAGAAGAATCACAGTTTTATTTTCTCATATGAAGGCAGTATAAATCAAGTCGCATTGTTCAATGTCATTAGCCCCCACCAATATTTTTATCAGTAATTTTAGTATATTATCTTTAGGGGGGGTAAGTTTTAATGAAATGATCTTAAAGGAGAGTGTGTTTTTTTTGAGTGGACTTAAGTGTTTTTGGGAAGTTATGTTATTTATGATATATATGAGTGGCACCCCTGTGTATGGGACTTCGGTCACAATACTACAACTCTACAACTTACTGTTCAGAGCATGTTCGATCACTCCCATAAATCTTTGGCCAATTTATTACAGAATGGTGCATACAAGTACTTATTAATTAGAAAATGCCCACGATTTTAAGAACCACACAAGACATAATTTGAAGATCCTGTCAAGTATGGTACTAAAATTTTCTGAGCTGTATTTTTATGTGTTGTTTATAGGTTGTGTGTCGGGTCACATGACCTAACCATCATGGTTCAATATCAAAATCACAGTGAGTTCTGGGATTGGTTTGAAACAACCTTTGTAATTGCCCGTGTCGTTGATCGTTATGTTTCTATCTTTCTGTACATCAAACAGAACGCAAACAACAGAAGCAGAAGACGCCATTTTGTGAATCTGCGATTTTGCGACATTTCCTTGGCTATATTGAATGTATGTAAATTGGTGTTTGATAAATACACTTCATCAAGTCATTGTAAGTATAGTTTGCTATTGGTATATATATTCATACAATTTAAACAAGATTAAATATTATAGGCTGTTTGGAAGAGCCATACAACTAGGCAGTCTTTGCACTATTAAGCTTCCCATCTAGTCATAAACTTCTCCTCCGTCTCTATTTCAGAGTGTCAAAGATGAAACAATATGGCATATGTGAATATCAAAAGGCAGAATCTAAAATTAGAGAAGCAGATAGGACTAGGTGGTTTCAGTGCTGTATTCAAGGCCATGTGGAATGGCAAAGAAGTTGCAGCCAAAAGATTAACAGCAATTGACAGGCATGAGGGGTGAGGTTCTGTCCGGACTTGACCACCCTAATATTGTCAAGCTCCTTGGGGTGGTTGATGAATGAAACTCGACCTCTATCTGTTTGGGAGCTCTGCAAAGGAGGCTCGCTCAGGTCAGATCTGATCAACGGAGAGTGAAAGGGTGAACGTCTTCAAAGCCCATTTTTAGGAATGGTCTAGCAAGAAAAAGCCAGGCCTATCAAGTATTTGAAGCAGATCAAGCTCGTTCACAAAGATGTCAGTCGCCCAATATTTTGATCGCAGATGGAAAACGTTCTTGAAGTTGGATGATTTTGGTTTGGCAAAATATTGAAAGCACAATAAAGAATGCAATCAGAAAACGAGCATCGCACCCCTGGATGGCACCAGAACTTCTGAGAGATGGCGTACTGTCCCTAAAATGATATCTACGCCTACGGAGTCGTGTGGTCTGGGAAATGTGGTCTACAGAGGGACCATTTGACGGGCGCTGAACGTAACACCATCACATGGAGGATAGGCAACACAACGGGGGAGACCTGGATCCTGCTGGACGGTCCCAAAACCGAACTGCTGATTGCTTGACAGGATGGGAAATAGACTGGAAAAACAGACCTACATGGACCCAATACTATCAGTGGTAAGTTGCTGAATAAAAGAAAGTAAAAATATTATGCCAATTAATGTGGTGAATGGGTGTAAACATACTTTGGTGAGTTTGGATGGTCGGGTCGGGGTTTCAAGTGTCTATTACTTGTTTATTACTTGTTGAAACAATGAAACATATTTGGTTTTTTGTTTTTTGTGTCCTTATTAAATTAATGCTCTGAGACCAAATATAAAACACCCAATTTATAATTTTATTATGCTGAGGTATGGCCAAAAGTCTTAAAAAATGTAAGCTCCCTAGTTCAGTAGCATCAATTATTAACATTTATCAGAATTTATTATACCAAGCAAGAGTGATCTGAGAGACATACATATGCATAAATCCGGGGGGCGATGGGGCGATATATAACACCAATATTTGATGAGGGGGGTAAGTACGAGGATCCCCCCATGTCGATGCCTGGTTATGTGGTTTTTTTACCAAAATATAACCCTAATATTTTACCAAATAGCTTTGCGCGCATTTGTTCTAATTACAATTACTTTGATCGATTTTTAGATTATAAATGGCACAATTTTTAGGTGCGCACGTGTTGTGTGCTAGTATTAGATCCTTTTAGCAACCAGGTTTCATTAATAAATTTCATTCAAACCACATCCCCCCAATGTCAAAAAGAAATTGATGCCATTTGCCCATGATAGTGTTGAAAAACAACAACATAGTACTACTAACATTAAGGCAAAGTTACCCATATCAAAAGGCTTATAAGGGGACTGGGGCGGTTCAATTTTTTATGCGGGGGGAATGAGGAATCAGCAACCTTTTTTCGAGAAAAAATTTACTTTCTCATATTTAATAATGGTAAAAAAAATATATTTATTGAAATTTAAAAAAGTTCTCTCGTCCTGAGAACTTTTCATAGTCCTTCCTCTTTGCTGCAGATTTGGTTGGGATTCTCCTTATCAAATTATATCCATTCCCACTGGCATAAAACAATGAGTTGGTTGGTTGGTTGGTTGTGTTGAGTGGCGCCTTCAACACTTATAGGTTATTTGCGCCAAAAGTAAAATTCCATTAAAAAAATGGCGCAATATGGGAGACAACTAAATACTAATATAGACGGGAAGGAAAAATGAATAGCTGAATGATAAGAAAAATGTACAAAAATAAAGCAACTGTTCGTGGAGACAAGTTAGGTTGGACTAACGTAAGTTAAATGGTCGGTACAGAAAAAAAAAAAAAAAAAACTTATAAGTTCACATTACATTGACCAATATTAATCGAAAACCTCAGGAACAGGAGGATGCAGGAGGATCGATTGATCTCCCAAGCTAAATTCCCGACTGTCATAGAGCAAGCCCCAAATCCGAGAGATTATCTCTAAGGTATACGTTGAGCAAGAAATATTTACAACATTCCAAGAGAAAATGTTAACGTTCAATGTACCACAAACAGTGCACTTGCCATCTGGATTGCTTGCCCAGAATAAAGAGATAAAAATTGGTATTACAATTGCCCAAACGAAGCCTATGAAATTGAACCTGCCCCACCCTAGCAACATTCCAGTTCTGCATGGTAAGAGAAACTCAGGCTTTATTATGTAAGCATATTAGAAGAATTACTAAGTTGGACCATAATGTCTGCCATCATCTTTCATCTTCATCCGTAGAGCTATTCTTAACCTCTGATGTTAAAAAAGTTAAGTTGATAGGAATTAAATATCCCTTATGATGCAAGGCATTTTTGGCCACCATATCAGCCCCCTTCATTACCATACACCCAATATGGACTATAGGACCAGGCAATACACAAAAAAATCCCATGTTACGATAGATAAGTCTAAGCTCTGATATACATAGATCTATTGCTGGAATTAAATTTGTTTAATGGAAGTTATAGCGCTCATACAGTCACTAAAGATAACAACATTTGCGGGTTTAACTTCCTCAAACCATTCCAGAGCAATGAAATACGCAAGTAACTCGGCAGAAAAAGATAGAAATATCAGAAGAAGCTAAACCCCGAGATTTAAACGAGGGTATCCGTACTACAACCCACCCTATTCATATTACCATCCAAAGAGAACCATCTGATATAAATGTGTAGATCAACCCCCAAGATGGTATTAAGCTCAAGAAAACCATTATGTCTTTGTTATTATCATCATCAGTAAATCTTCAATTAAAGATTGTTCCGAAGAGTTAGTTTAATTGCCCCTGATAGTCCCAAAAAAGGATACATGAGGAAAGAAGATACTATCAAATAAATCATGCTCAATATTATCAATCCTAGCATCAAAAGGTCTATGAAAAGGATCACCACTTAGCAGGATCATTAAAAAAATACTGCTTTGCCAACGTCCTTGAACATGTAAAAATTTGGGTGATGACTATTAGCTTTAATAGCAAAGTAATTACGACACAAGGAATTTCCGCCTAAGCTCAAGGGGGGCTCACCACATAAACCTGGAGTGACGTCAAGGAAGTACCCCCAATGGCACCAGTACCAATCTTAAGTGCCTTATATGAATGGAATCTAAATAAACTGAGTGAATTTGAAGCAGAATCAAAAGCCTTCGCTACAATAATCCAATAATGGCATAATCAAAACTTTATAAAGGCGAAGCAAAAAGAGGGCCATCTGCACCCAAGAAGCAATCCAGATATATACAGCGGAGCAAAGTTTTGTAGTACTACACTTTTCCTTAATATATTCAATATGACACTCCAAGATATGTGGAATTGAAATATAACCTTAAAAATTTTGGGTATCGTCTTAAAATCAATCAATTGCCATCAATCTTAATATTGATTACGGGAATTTTTCTTTTACGAGTAAAAAGAACCCCCAACAGTTTTAGGGAGGCCGAAAGTGTAAAGCCCCATTGTTTACACCATTTGGACAATTGAATCAAGACTAGTCTGAATCTTAGACAAGCAAAACTAATATTTCTATGAGTTTTCCAGATGGCAAATCATCTGCGAAGGGGGAACAACGCTCCATGACCCTAACATCGCCAATATTCATCCCATTTTTCTCACTCATCTACCTCTTATATATCTAGTAAACCCGTTTACACCGCCACCCTGCTTACACTGTTCTCCTGTCCGGCCTTCACCGCTCATGTTCGTCGGGCCCTTTTTACCCATGATCTTTATGCACATTATGTACCCGCTCCCTCTTTTTATTGCTCATCCATTTTTTTTCTTCCTACTCCTTGCTTTTGAGCCTCTTCAGGCTACCCCCCCCCCCCCCCTCCCCCCCCCCCCTCCCTCCCCCAATTTCCTCCAAACAAACACAAAACCACCCCCCCCCCCCCCCCCCCGCGCGCCGGGGGCGGACTTTGTTCTCACTTTTTCCTCCTTCGCTACTTGTAAATCCGTTTTCCTTCTGCCAACCCCCTTCCTCTGCACCTACCTTGCTTCTTTCCCAAGCACCCATTGCCCCCCGACTCTCATTCTCCCCCACTGCCTTCCATACTTTCATTACTCTTTCAACTCTGCCTCCTTATTCTCTCGATGAGTTACATTGATTCGAGTTTACTCGTAACGCCGAATTTCTTAAAGTATGAGATTGTGGAGACGAAATCTAACTTGAATTGGGACGAAAAATGCCCGATCTTAAAAATGACACCAAACTTGACAGTGCCCGAAGGTGCCCATTTTTCACTTTTTGTCCGACGTTGGCCACATTTAGTGAAAATGAGACCCTGGCGATTGTTAAAAGTGACGTCCCATTCCATATTTACCACAGCATTGTAATGTACATCGATGCAAGGTTGATGACACATGCATCAGCATTAACATTGATCTCGTAGTACGTTGTTATTTGCAATGTAATCAAAAATCTATTTTATAGTATTCATGTTTTTAGGAAGATACAGATGAATAAAATTCTGTGTCAATGGAGCATGTTCAAAGAGTAGGCCTAGAGCTAGCCTGGCCCTTATAAATTTATTTTGCCATTTTGTTTTCAACACATCTTGGTGGGCAAGGGGGCTGGATCGGGGGGGGGCAACATTTCCAATAGAGGATACAGTTTCGGGATGAAGAGGGGGATTTGCATATTAACTTAACTGAACCGCAATATTTTTTTGGGGGGGGGAGAGCCAAGCACCCAATAAAGTCAAACCTCAAATTAAGACGGTTCTCTGACAGTGGTATCACCAAAATGGGTTTTTGGGGGTATCGAGCCATAATGGCACCATTTTTTGAATATCGCCCCCAATTTTTTCAAAATTTGATATTTTGGTCAGAAGTTACGTTGGTAATTTTGTCTAGGGAACTATACCTTCGAACGAAATGCTAAAAAAATGTGTATTATCATAAAATAAGGATTTTGTCATTAGAATTGGCATCCCAGATAGGACGTACGGCAAGCTGGAAATGCTACTTTATGTCCGTCCCATGAGGAAAACTAGTGCCACCTTGAGAAATACCTCGTACTTGACTTGCCTGAACCACTAATCACTAATGGTAGCGTAGGCACTACATGGCGCTGTTCCTCCTCCCGGCTTTTCACCTGGAAGGCTGTTTTCCGCAGCCGTTGTAATTATTATCGGAGATCTCATAATATTAGTCTTATAATACAAAATACCTCCGTTTGTGAACATAGACATTTTCTAGCTTAACCAATCATTTACAAGCATTACCATGCACTATGTAAAAATCCTCAAATTCTTAAATATGGGGCGCTTTCAAAATAAAAATGGCTATTATTGCCTTTAATAGAGCTTTCTCCTTCTCTCCTACTTTATGGCCCATTGTACTCAATTGAGTGCGTCTGCTCATAAAAATTTTCAAATTCCTTAAAATTCATAAACTGCTGTGTTGTTCTAACCTGGCCTATTTAACCTGCTACCCCCTTCATGACCCCAAACTATGTATTCATGCCCCATACACAGCACTATGATTTGTCACTTTCAAATGTTGACCGTCACAGTTTTAAAGTATAAAAATATAATCCGATTGTTCTATTTTGTTGCTTTTGGTGATTAAAATGTGATATGACTATGACTTGTAGCATTTTCAACAAATTCACCGAAAGATATCCCCATCCCCAGTGAGGTAGTCCCTGTATCTCTTCAATGAAATGTTCATGGTTATGTTAAATGTATTAAGCTTAAAAGAGATAAGGGGACCTTTAAACAGCAAATAGCCCCTACCCATTTTTTAAACAATTTAAACCAATATATTAAATCAAACCTGGAGGGAATAAGCCGTAAAAACCATCTTCATGTAATAACATGCTTTTGTATTTTCTGTCCTGCATGACAGATATCCGAGTATGCTTGTTTATGGGGCCGATCAGGACAGCAATAAACCTACGAAATGTCATCGGTTGGTATTCTACAACAAAGTGCAGATTTATACAAATTTGTATTCTCAGAAAATCTCCTCGTGTCCCTTTAAATGAAGAAGACCCTCTTTGATTAAGTCGAAATGTATGTCACAAATAGATCGATGAATGTTTATGATGTGTTAGAGTTATGCAACCTTATTCTGCATGTTTTAATTATTTTGACCTCATTTGACCTTTTGTGAACTCTAGGTGACATTGAACTTGACCTGTGCAGGTGGTTCCATATCGAATTGTTTTCCAAATTTTAATTCTCTACCTCTCTGCCAAATTCGATGCTTTTATAACAAAATGCACAATTTTTACCATTATCTGCTTAACTAACATTACAATGCTGTGGTAAATATGACCAACTTTGGGACAAAATTGAGAAAGCGGGCAACTTCGGGTACTGTCAAGTTTGGTGTCATTGTTTAGATAAGGCATTTTTCTTCCCAATTCAAGTTAGATTTCGTCTCCAAATATCATACTTTAAGAAATACGGCGTTACAAAACATCCAAGTTTTCAAAATCTAGAATCAATGTAACTCATCTTAGGAACATGCTATCTCCGATTTTTTTTGGACTGAAATACTCAGAATTTCGGCTGTAATCGACTCAATCTCTTTGTTTTCGTCTCCACATGTAAACAAACCACTGCGCATCGGGGATATACCTTTCTGCGCACAGGTCATATCTTGTTCAACTGAGCGTGCCCCGCTTCGGTCGGCGATGATCATGGAACATGAAAGAGTACTCCCTGCCGAGAAGTGGCCTTTGTTGGTCTATGCTTTTACAATGAGGTGCCAAGTGATATAATTGGAATAATCGGCGTTGCGTAATGCAATTAGGGAAGAGCTTTCTCCTTCTCTCCTACCTCCATGATCAGAGAAGATGCTCTGATCAAGGGCCGCTCGATTGGATCTTTGAAGTAATCTGTTCATCTGACTCAAGCTTGGCCAGTTGGGAAAGTTTCACAACAGGAAGTAATTGACACACTGCTACTAAAACAGTTTATTAATTTTCCAGCTAAATGTTCTCTGCTGGTAAGGAACTCCACGTTTGTTCTGACCAATAATTATTTATTTTATTCGTTGGCGAAATTAATAATTGAGAAAAACAGTGACTTTTTAACGAAAGAAAACAGCAAAATCAACCCTTTTCGGTAAGCTAACCTTGCTTTAATGTTTTGAGGTCAATAAAGGGTGTTGTTATTTTAGCCTAATTTAAACATATCCGGTTAGTTCCTGTGAAATATGATATGATGAATGATTATATAAATGCATTTTGAATTCACCCCAACCACACCTGTTTGTGTCCGAAAGTGTCCAAAGTGTCAACATGCTTTGAAAATTTGGGGTCAAAGTTGTCTGTAAATGATGCAGAAGAGTACGTTTCGCCGTACTGGTCACGACCACAGTGTATAGTCTGTGTGCAAATACCAGTTGACAACTGAGTAATTGGAATATTTCTGGGATTTAATGACAGGTGTATGTAATGTTCTCCAGCAAGTAGCGTTGTCTTTGATCCACTCAATCGGATTTAAGGCAATTAAGATGAATAGGCGGATGAACAGTTTATCTTTTGAAGTAACAGTTGAACCATCTCCTTCTTTCTCATCTTCTCTGGCTTGATCAACATAATTTTCCACCGCTGCAGGGAGGAACAAACAGCGTCAACAGCAAACTGATTCACAAAAGTGTGAGTATTTATTAATCTTTCCCTGGAGATGGCCAGCGCACGGTAGTGTTGAAGAAAAAAAATGTGCGCTTGGCCGGATTCGAACCAGCGACCTTCCGTATTACTAGCACGGCGCTCTTCCCGACTGAGCTAACAAGCTGGGTTGGCAGAGGAGCGATATATATTATCTATAGGTCTTAGGTTCGGAAGGTGTTCATCGCTTTCCTAGCGGATAGCATCAAAACGGTATATTTTCATATACAATTTTATATTTGTTTTGGAAATTTAACTACTTAGTTCTCCAGGTAGACAAGGATGAGTATTTATTAATCTTTCCTGGAGGTGGCCAGCGCACGGTAGTGTTGAAAAAAAAACATGTGCGCTTGGCCGGATTTTTTACTGATGCTAGTGGGGGAATTGTTTTTCTTTTTTAATTCTTCCAAAGCAAGTGGTTCCAGCAAAAATGGCCAGATGTTGTTAAAATCGTTCCATTGCTTGGTTAGAATTCTCTCCTATTGTAGTTGCGGTAGTTGTATGGGAGATCAACTAAATGGCAAAAAGGTCATCCTCAGGTCGGATATAATCAATAAACAAACGTCAAAATGCCCCCAAATGATGGACTTGGTCCGTTTTTTCATTCTTCAATGTTTAAAGTCAAATGTTGCTTTCGGTGCTAAACATATTCCAGGCAAGAATAATAACATAGCGGATGCTCTTTCACGCTTCCAAGTAGCACGGTTCCGGAAGTTGGCCCCAGATGCAGACGAAGTGGGCACAGTGGTGCCATCCTTTCTTTGGAGGATTTGACCAAGGAAAAGCAACGTTTACTTAAATCTTATTCAAGATGTGTAGAAACATTCTTAAAGGTTAGGGATCAATTTCATCTTAATGAAAACCACATCGTGGCTTTTATTTCCTTTTTGTCAATTAAGGGCTGGGCCCCTTCTTCGATTGGCTCTCACATTTCAGCATTGGCCTTTGTCCACAAAGCCAACGGTTGGTCTGATCCAACTGATTGTTTTATTGTTAAAAAGTTAAGAGAGGGTTGCAAAAGGCTTAATTTTAGAACAGGCTCTAGGCTGCCTATTACTCCAAGTATTTTGGAATCAATGATTAGCAGGTTACCTAGTATCTGTAGTTCACAGTATGAGACCCTCCTGTTCAGGGCAGCATCCCTTTTATCTTTGTTGGGGTTGTTGTTGGTAGGGGAATTTACATGTCCTAAAAAATCAGGTGTTTTTCCTCAAGTTCTTGCAAAGGATGATGTAAGCTTCATACATAGTGCGCAGAAATTGATGGAGATAACAATTAGATCCTCCAAGACTGACCAAAGGGGGTTGTCTTCCATTTTAACTATTGAATGCTCATCATTTCATCTTTTGTGCCCTATTAGGGCTGTTGAGGAGTTTTTGTCTGTAAGACCATTTTTGCAAGGTCCCCTTTTCATTCACTTTGGGGGTGATCCTCTAACTTCATCCCAATTTCTTTCCATGTTGAGAAAGACTATCAAACTAATTGGCTTACCTCCATCTCATTTCAGCGCACATAGCTTTAGAATAGATGCAGCCACAGCTGCCGCATTAGGCGGCGCTTCTGATGAAAGAATTAAAGAAATGGGTCGATGGAAATCTTCAGCTTTTAGGTCTTATATTAGGCCAAAATTACTTGTCAACTCAACCAAGATATTTTTGTAATAAAATGGTCATTGTTCAAATTTTGTAGGTATTTCATCTGCTTTGAGTAGGTATATCTCTCTCCTTGGGCTGAAATCCTTTTTCAACTGTTTCATATTAATTTAATTTTCAAGTTTAGTATTGTTTTGGAGATCCTTTAGTTCATTCATAAAGGTGAAATAATATTTCATTCTGGTAAAAAAAATAAAAAATTAAAAAAAAATAGAAGGTTGTCGTGTCAAGTTTATTTTATTATTACCGTTTCTGTTTTATGTACTAATTTGTGATTGACATTAAACTTTCAGGCATCTCTCCTAAAAAATCGTTGAGAAGCTCTCTCGCGGATGTTACTTGTCAAGTTAGTATTGTTTGCCCTTTACACTGCACACTGGCCCGATGACTTGAACTGTCTGATCTTACGGGCCTTTATTAATCCAAAAGGTTAATTTAATTTTTTTTCATTCATGGTAAAAAAAGTTGATCGTGTCAAGTTATTTATTATACCGTTCTTGATTATGTATGATATTGATTGGACATTATTTTTCAGGTATTTTCGCCTAAAAAAATCGTTGAAGCTCTCTCGCGGCTGGTAATTTTCTTTGGAAGTTTTCAAAATTGAAACTTGATAATTATAAGTTTTTAAGTTGCAAAATCCATAAGGTATTGTCACAAATAGTTCTCTCTTCAATTCAGGCGAAAATGCGTACCTGGTTGGGGAGATAGTATCGTGGCTCGCGCAGCGGAAAAATAAACACTCAGTTAAAAGGTGAGGGATTAAAACTACTGCATGGTTTATATGGTGGCAGAATGCTGACCTTGCAGAACAGACTGGGGAAGAGGATGTATAGAAGAACAATTCCCTACCACCAGAATATCCATCTAGGAACAAATGATATTTTAAGGCATCAATTGGCGAGGCGTAGAGTAATCTTGCAAATTTGAAGGCTGTAAGAGAACCCTGGTATTATTCTAGATTAGGCTAGTCTTTGGCACCCAATTCACATAGCAGGAAAACCTGTTATAAATGGTAAATTGCTATTGCTATTTAGCAGGTATCTGTTATAACTAACTCAATGTATACACTCAGTCAATCAGGAGGTCACGCCAACATGCGTTACTTTCTTGGACACGAGGAAGACAATACAATCGCTCTGACTTCAATAGATGGTCGAAAACGCCACTGCGGAAAATGTCCTGATTTGAGGTCCCAAAATATCTGAATCATTATAAAATCTTTCATGTATTATGGTTGCGGAATGTTCTTATTACTTACAATCTAATTTGGTCTAATCTGACGTGAAAGGGTGTTTGGGGGTTAAAAACAACGAATTAAAGCGACGAATTGAGATTTTGAAAAAGCCGTGGTCTCTGAAGTTATAGAATACAAAAATTTTAAAGCATCCCAATCATTAATTGAATGGTGCTTCAAAAAGTCTGTGTACGTGTACTCATCTCTTTTAAAGGAAATAGGTCAAGATTTTTGTTCAAGCTCAGTTGAATATACATCATAAAAAAGATATATGTAACATACATCACCGAACATTCCCGAAAAAAATACAATTTGATGTAAATTAACAAAATAGGATTATTTTTTGCTTTTATGACATACGAAGAAAAAACGGGCGGATTTTTCGCCCCACGGCTTCATTGATCAAAAGCGCCCAATGTTGATCTCATCGTGACGTCAAGTGATGACCAAAACACTCGTGTTTGACTAGAATGTTATTTGCTGATACACTGTAATATTGATGGATTAATGAAAGTAATAATAAAATTAAAAAAAATAAGTTACAGATGACATATTTTGTTCATTTCGTGGTTTTAATATTTTGATATATAAAAACACACGACTCGCAAGTTATAGGGAAAGTGGCAAACACGATATGATGGGTCAAACGACGTTAAAATATGGATGGTCATTCACTTTGACGTCACCATTTGCTTGCGTTGTGGATTTGTCGGAATCGTTTGCGAGTAAGCTATTGGCGGAAAAATTAAAAAGGGAAAAATACTCAACAAATTTGGAAAATTTTCAAACTTATTTTGATTGATATTAATCACGTTACTTAAGCTTTCTATCCATACCAAATTTACAAAATTCAGAATCATGACATATTTCTTTTAAGGAAAGCGACGACCACGGATAATAATGTATAATCTTACAATACTGGCATCAGGACATTGATTTCTATATGCTATAACATGAATGGTTTTCATCGATTTTAAATGCAGAAGTGTGCAGGGAATGTGGACAATAGCAAGGTCAGTTTGCCTTTGTATTTGTGAAAGCCAATGTAAAATGACCCTGTACCAACACTTTTAGTGTGAACAATTAGTACTGTGGGGGACTGCCGTAAACTGCACGTATACATACTATCATATCACAATAGTATTATCGCTTTTTCCGTAAAGCTTAGGTAGGATTAAAATCAATCACCTCCCTCATCCTCCCTCCCTGGTGAAGTGGATATGCGCATCGGTTTATAATGCAGGTATCCAGGTTCGATTCTACAAACCCTGTCCTTTTAAAAATTCCAATGTATTTCAATATCTTTTAGAGTTAAAGAGAAACATGACTAAGTCCAGGGTTGGAAATACGCGTGTACAAGACGTTAAGGAACAGTAACCGGTTCTACTGGTACATAGGACGGAGTTAGGGGGGCGCACCCGGCGCTGCGCCCCCTATTTTTTGGAAACCAAAGGGCGCGGGCGCCTTGTGATGTAGAAAAATATGCCCTTTTGCCGCCACAGGCTCCGGGCGCCCTGTATATATAGGCAAAATGGACCTTTTGTGGCGCCTTGCCATTCACAATTTGTAAAATTTTCCGGCGCGCTGCGCTCGCCGGGTAGACACAAGTTGTCCGGCGGTTTAAAAAAAGTAAAAATAGGCGTCGGCAATACCAACTCCCCCTAGTCCCCCCCTCCGCTCTTCAGAATTCGAACCGAGTGAAAACAAAATTGGGTCTACCCGGCGAGCGAAGCGCGAGGAAAATTTTTTAAAAGCGAATAGTGACGGGAGCCACAACCATTGAGAATTCCTGGATCCGCCCCTGTACTGTAACCTGCTGTATAGAGCACTGTATCGGCAGTGTTACTATCATTGAGTAAGTTATAAAACAGGTACTGCTGACTAGCATCTAACAGTTATAACAGGTTTCTGCTATGTGAATTGGGTTCTTTGGAGAAAAAGTGAAAGGTGGCTGGCAAGCTAATAATAAGGAATTTTACCAAATATGCCAGAAGGTATGCAGGGAGGGAGTTAGGAGGTAATGGGCCCCAGTACATCAGGTATAATGATGTCTCTAATCCTCCCTCTATATAATGTTGATGACCAAGCCCCCTGTATGAATATGACTGTTACACATATCAGAGGGGTAAGCCAGTTGTTTCGAGAGACTTTCAAAATGCGCTCTGTCAATTCTACTCGAGTAGTTTGCAAAATGAGTAAATGCGAGCAAGCTTAAGCTTGGCTATTTTTGCATTTGTTTGCTTGCCTTTGCGTAAATCCGTCAGGGTTGGGTGTATTTCACACATTCGCTTATGCTTGCTCTCGGGTTATTTCTCAGTAGGAAATTTGGAATTCCCCATCATATTATTTCATATTGCTTGCTAAAATGCATAATTATTTTGTAAAATCACGTCAGGGTTGGGTGTATTTCACCACACTTCTCTACGCTTTTTCTTAGGATTTTCCCGAAGTTTGGTCTGGGTAACTATCACCGGAGTCCTACTTTTTTTCCGGTTCACATTTGATGCCTTGCTCTGCTGAAGCCTTGGCTATAGTATATTTTTGTTTAAAAAGATTATATTTTGTTAAAAAGATTTTATATTATGGGCATTTTTTCTGTTTTACATTAAAAGGCTTGATCCTATGTTGGCTGACATGCATGCTCAATTTGTTTCTGTTTTGTTTGTTTCCATTTTGGATGTTTCTTAAAGGGATATTTTTTAACATGTATTGTTGTTACCTGAAACATAACCTTCCCATATTATCAAAGACCAAAAGTGGACATCCCCCAGCTGAATAAATCCTGAAACCACCACAAGCCATTACCAATGACCAGTGAATACGCTAAGAAGAAGACTTGCCTCGTGCAATCTTTCTTGATCTTTTGTATATAAAATGTAGTTTTTAATGTTTGTTTTGAACGCTAACAAAATCGATTTTAGTATGTACCATTCTAAAATTGTAGTACACATAATTATACAGGGTAAAAGTGTTATGTAGTCATTATGTGCAATTTTGTATATTTTTTTTATTACATGTTTATGTTGACATTGAGTGTATGACCCAATGTAAAATAATGATTTTTTAAGGGGCTATTTTGGTGGGAATTATGTAATTGTATTTGAAGAGTATTGCAAATAAATGCCATATCAAACGTTTTCAATATATATTAGAATCTAAATTTTACCTAAAGGAATGTTATCTGAACATACGCCTTCTGATTGTATGAAAGAAGAGGGCCAGGCACACATTGAGGTTGATCACTTCCCGTAGTGTCTTCACTTCATATGATATGGAGTGACTTCTACTCAGGATAATCTAAATCACATTGTGCTGCAAATGGATAATCACACATTGCATATTACGTCACCGTTCAATTGTTTCTCTACTATGCGTCCATGCTGAAATGTTTATTCCATAATTTGCATTGGTTTGAGAAACCAAACAAAGTACACTTTCGCGATTGGCCTCACAATATGCACTTTTTATTCCATCATTTGCATACAACAATAATAATCAACACAATGTAATCCACAAAATAGTTTAGCTCTCTAAAATGATATTTACCTTCAGCATCATGAAGTAAGTAAGTTACTATCAGCAAAGAGTAGGCATTGACAATAAGAAGCGTCATCCACCGAAGAAACATTGTAACCTTAATTGGCAAATGTAAGAAAAGGGACTGCAATTGTACGTTTATCAGAAGCAATATAGTGCATTGCCTGGTACTTCCATTTGCGTGCAAGCTAGCTAGATCTGTTCCTTTAGTACGTATTCAACATTTGCATTTTACTTCCTTAATACAAAGCTAAAACCCAAGTTTCGCTAACACAACTACAATTGTTATTGTTCACTGAACTTCTCTGCAACTCAATTCGTGTGTTGTCCCAGTTTTCTGGTTTGTTACAACATATAGTTAGTTTACAAACTTGTGTACCTGCAAATAGTTCACTGGGGGCTAACGACCTGCTTCGGAGAGAGCTAAAAGGGGTATATCGTTTGCTATGCAGGTTAATCCAAAGTAAGGTGATTTTTTAACTCAAGTCAACGGAGGGCACTTCCAATGTATAGAACTGTTTACGATTTTTCAACAGCGTTATGATTGTTGTAATGCAAAAACCACAGCTAAGATTACTTTTTAAAAACCCGCTCGTTTGCCATGCTGGCAGGTCCCTTTAACCTTAGCTGACCACTAATGACCTCGAAATTATCTTAAACATTTTCGCATTGAATGCTTCAGTAAACCCACCAAGATTCATGGACCATGCAACAATTTGAAATGGTGTCATCTTAAATGCTGCTGCTGACTTCACAATGAACTTCAAATTGTGTTGGTTTGAATATTTACCAAATTCTTAAGATTCATTGACCTATAAACAATTTAAATCACCTGCTTATTTTGTGGACAGTTTACCCTATTAATGGGCAGTACACTTTTAATTCATAATGTGTTATTTCTGTGAACACTGGCTTAGTAAAAACCTAGGTGATCCACCCAATTAACAGAGCAGGAAAAAAAAAAACCTTTTATAGATGGTAAAGATATTGCTATCAGCAGTACCTGTTATAACTAACAATGTATACACGCATACAGGGATATCATATCACAATAAGTTTATCGCTTTATTCCGTAAAGCTTAGTTAGGATTAAAATCAGCTCTCCCCACGTCCTCCCTCGCTATAGTGTAGTGGATAAGAGGCTCCGATTTATTAATGCAGGTATCAAAGTTCAAATCCAACCATGGCCTTTTTAAAAAATAAATTCTATTCAATATTATTTTAGAGTAAAGAGAAACATTACTCAGTCCAGGGTGGGAAATACGCGTGTACAATACGTTAAAAGGTACAGGAAATGAGATGAACAAACCTTGTCCAAACTCTTTACGGGGCATTCCATGCCAATAAACAGGGCCACAAAAAAAGAATACACTACCAGTGACAAATTTTGTGAAATTATTTGATTTTAGTCAATGCCATGAATAGATTTACACCAGTCACTGGAATTTGTCTATTATCTCTGAAAAATCAATAGTCACTAATGATGTAATCACAAACCCCAAATATGATGGCTTCTCGCCCTCATTGTAGACTCGACCCACAAACCACCATTCATTCTTTGCATTCCTGGGGACCAGTTAGGAACAGTAAACCAGTTCCACTGGTACATGCTGTAGAGCACTGTATGCAGGTATACATTGAGTCAGTTATAACAGGTACTGCTGAGTTAGCATCTACGTTATAAACAGGTTCCTGCTATGTAATGGGTCGTGAATATGACTAATTGTTAGCACATGTTAGATATCTGACCGAATATTTTAGTCATGAAATCTTACAAATATCTTTTTTTGTGAATAAGAAGGAAATATGTGTATTCTGGTATATTTTAATTGAGTAAGTACATCATAAGATATTATGACAAGAGCAAAATCTAAAATATTCCAACTTCCATGAACTTTCAAGGCCCTGCCTACCCATGGAGAAGGTGGTATTGATTCATTTTTTTACCAGAAGCTTTCGTTGTTTTTTAGCCACTCCCCGCATTTCATCAAATATAAATACAATAATCCTTACACTGTAATATTATAGTAGATAAGCTTACTACCTTCTGCATAGCTGGTAACTTCCAGACCATTATATGTTATCAAGCGTATTTTCTTATTCAAAAACCAATCAACTCCATGTAAACTTTTTTTTACTGGATTTTTTGTTTATTTGTAGGCTAACTTTTAAGTTTTCATAAAACTTTAATCAAAAAGAATTGTCTATGACTTTAATCATATAAGAATCATACTATTGATTTTGAAACCACAAGTGACGAGACCAAAAAAACTCCTGAGAAGAAAAGTTGCTTGGCAGACTGACATGGCATCTTTGTACAGGACCATAACCCATAACTTGCTGCCTAACCACATTTACCGTGTTTGTAGAAGAAATGGAACACATTGGTATTCACAGACTTATTTACACGGTTCCCAAAAATAAGACCCCCTAAAATCGAAGGACATTTCGTTGCATAACTTCACTTAGAACTGGAAAATTTTAAAAATAGTTTTAAAGAAAGGAAACATTTGGCTTTGCCAGAAAAGCCATTGCTTAAAAAAACACCTTTGGCATCAACACACATTCCACTTAACCGGTTTCAAAGGTCTAAAGTCAAGAAATTATCAATTTACATAATGATTTCATTTCCTTTCTTTATATTCATTTCGGTCTGAAGTGAATAAGCTTGAAACATTGACGCATAGGCAAACAATAAACAAGACAAATATGCAGGGAAAGAACCAAACAATGAGATATAAGGTTTATATTCATCAGTATGAAATAAAGTCATTTTTCTTTGCATATTGCTCTTTTTTATGAATGATAGAGGTAATGTCTGAAAAGCCTGTTTCAAAACAAAATAACCTTAATTGTTTTGTCATTCAGGGTAAGACTCAATAGTCCATGTTTCCTCCATCTGCACTAATGACATCAATGTAG
>JAMKCH010020781.1:0-22691 GCA_023653785.1 Ophioderma brevispina | reverse complement strand
ACCTAAAAGTCTGTTTCTCTTACTGCAAATGTTACATATTTTGATGGACACACTAGTCCATCAAAAGTAAATTCACAACAACATGATGGATTTTTAACCTACTTTTTTGTGAGAGGATTTGATTTTTTGATAGATATGATTATGTATTTTAAGGTCACTTATTCATATCAAGACGGTTTTCAAACTATCCTGTTTTCAATATTTTTAAAACAAATACTGTTTTTCAGGCGAATGTTACCTTTGATGGACAAAAATGGAAAATTGTGCCTCAAAAAGTGTAACATTCACCTTTTATCAAAAGTCTCATATCATTGAAAACTACTTATTGCAGGTAACTAAAATTTCTACCAGATTTTGCCTTTTGTGAATTTTCTTGAGTTGGTGGAATATGGGTGTAAAACAACTGTTGTGGGGGTTTAGGGGGGGGGTGGCCAAACAAAATTATATTGAAAAATGTGTTTTCCTACACAAGGCCAACTACTGACCCCTCCTCTCCGTGAAACGTGCCTTATTCCACTGGCTGACTCTGTTTCAACAATCAAAATCAAATTATAGCTGAGTGATTGGCTATAAAAGAATTTGTAATAGCGAGGTATCAAAATTCCTTGTCAGAACAAAAAATACTGGTGTATCAAAATAAGGAAAACCAAAGGTCCATGACATTTTTTATAGGAAAATCAGATTTCATAATCCAGCATTGGGATGTCCTAAGAAGGGTTAGAAAGTACCGATACTCTTTTCAATAATCCTAATCATATACCCAATGTCACAGTTGACTAAATAACAAAGCATTTTTGTCTCGCAAGTGAAATTTCTATGTGACAAGTTAGCATGATCATATTAGATTTTTGACCAGCACTTATGCGCCTGGAGCAATAGTTGTGATGAGGTTCCAAACTAATCCTTGATAATCTTTTCACTAATAAGTTGAATCTTGCTTATTGTGATCAGCACTCAATAATAAGAATAGTTCCATGGTCTGGAATGAAATTGGGGCTCTCTTAAAATGGGCTCCTATTGCTTGCTTTAACTATCCAGTTTTTAGCTGCTTTATTTTGATACCTGCTTTCTTGGCTAATGATATGATGTCATGAAAGCCATCCTAACATTCATGAGATTTTGGCGTAGCATGCTGGTACGCTATGTCGCCTGCAGAAAGTCTTATTCTGATAGGATAATGAGGCCAGTGTGGAGCACGGAATACCTGCGAGAAAAGATGCCACGGGAAACGTCACAGAGAGCCCAGCTTCTGAGAAAAATCCAACCAGAGGTAACTGAAAGGGAAAAAGTGACAACATTTTACTCAAAAAAATCCTTTCTGGCAAAAGTAGCAAAAGAATTGAAAACTTTTTGGAATATTTTTGACATGTTTGAGTATGAAGCCATTGTTTGTTTCAAATTTTGTAGCTTTAAAGATAACATAAGTATTAAGAAATTGCATTTTTTCTGACTCTGTCTAGAAACAAAACAAAAACATTTCAAAAAAATATATTTGTGTGGCAAACTCCTACATGCATAGTTGAATTAGGGGTTCATTCATAGTTTTTGGGTATGAACGCTTGTTTATGCCCGAGTGCATAAACAACGTTCATACACAAATACTATGATGAGCTGGTCATAAACACGCGTTTGTATATGTCATGTATACCATACTTTTAACTATTACTTACAAATTAAATCATTAATATCAAATTCACCGAAAGTGCATGATTTTTTACCACTTTCGGCGTCCGTCACGGCAGACATGCTAAATGTTTTGTTTATACATGGTCCACAATGACGCATATTGGACCAATCGGGTAATCCGAGTATAGGGCTGTGAACGCTAACGGGTAATACGTTCCCGGGTACTCGTTATGATTTTCGGGCGAGTACCCGGGTACCCGAAACTCCTTAGTGCAAATCGCACCAAGTTTAGAATAAAAAACATTCCCACCTGAAAATACATACCTTCAAATATTTCCCATGTTTTTGAAGTTAACAGCGATGAAAACACACCTGTTCTATGTATTCATAAGAAGAACTCTTATTTACTACAAATCTAGGGTTGCAAAATGTCCCGGGAAGTTTCAGAGCGGAAAATTTCCATGGAAATTTTGGAATTACAGGATTTATGGGAATTTTAGGATTTTTCGGAATTTTCAAAACAATCTTTTGGAATTGATACAAACTTAAAAGTGTAAGGTCTTTTTGTTCAGATTAGGATAGTACTCTGTACACAGTGAAATGCTACAGAAGAACATACAGCAAAAACAAGCATTTTTTAAACAAAAAATAACCAACTCTTTACAAAACAATCCATGTTTGGGTCAGTTTGTTTTCTATTCTTCACTCACTGGTCTTTTGTTAGTTTGTATCCTGTGAAAACCCGCCCCCTTGAGTTTACCCTTATATTTTGAGAACTTCAAATTTTAACTTAACTTTACTTTTTGTAAATGGTTTTGACTCCTTCCTGTAACAAGACATGATCATGTTCTTGGAAATTCGCCATTGGGGGAAGCCGAGCCCCCACCAGCCCCCTGAATGAACTGACCGTTTGTCAATGAAGGCCCAAAATTCGCCCCCCAAAAATGTCGAATTCAAAGGTCCCTCTACACAAAATGTATTTAAAATAAGTATATTTCGACAGAACAAGACCTTTACAAACATTTTTGAGGTAGTGAACTTGGGACTGTGCAGTTTGACCTTCGACAATTTTGGCTGATTTTTATAGCAGTGCCCTGACTAGATACCATTTCCTACTTGGCCTGTAGAATTGTCATATTCGTATTTAGCACAAAACACTACATAATTAGAAAGGAAGACCTACAAACTTTTTTTTATTTTTTTTTTCTGGGAAGAATGTTTTTAAAATTTTAACTTAATAATGCCCAAAATTGAAAATTCCCGAAAATTCCCAATATTCCCGGGCCCTTCAAATTCCCGGAAAGTTTTCCCGGGAACGTTTCTCAAAATTCCCGGCAACTTTCCACCCCTTTGCCAACCCTACTACAAATCGTGTATTTTATTTAAACTTTATTTCATCCTAAACGCCATTCACAACGTAAAACCGATCGTGGAACACGCCGGTCAGCTGAACAAATCGGCTGAGATTGACGTAAACACAGCCCGTAGTACAGCTATTACCACTTAACGAGCCGAGAAACAACCACGCGGTGAATGGAATTTTCAATCAAGGGAGTGTGGAGGCGGTTAATACAGCGGCAACAACTTTCCATCAAGCGATATATATCAACGTTTGCATCAAATCTGGGTATACATTCATGGATAGGTTTTCATTCAGGATGTAATATTGTTCGTGAGACTCGTGGGTAGTCAAAAGAAATGTAAAATTTTAAAACTATATTTTGTTAAAAGTGACTTTCGGGAAACCCGCTCGATAATTTCTGTCCCGGTAAGACGAAACGGTCGGGTACCAGGAATATGTCACAGCCCTAGCCATACGTACGAGTATACAGGAATTAACTAATTCTATTTTGGTATTGTGCTGGCCATAAAACACAGATAATATAACAAAGTGGCCTATGAGTCTCCTATGGTTGCATTCCTCAATATGCCAAAGGGGAGTTACCATAACTGACCCGGCACATGACACACTTTTTTCTGACACACTTATTGACACACTTATGAATTCGGAAACCTTAATGGAATAAACGTGCTTTATTCTGTGAAGGGTTTTCTGAATTCATAAGTGTCAGATGGGCCAGGTTACGGAAACTCTCATGCCAAAGTGGACCATTAGATGCCAAAGTGGACCATTAGATTAAAAAAAGTAACAATCATTTTCATTTTAGAATGACTATCGAACCATAAATAAAAATGTTGCTTTGATCACAAAATGCACCTTTGAAAAGAAAATACCTGCCAACCGTCCCTTTTTTTTAGGAATCACCTATTTTGAACTTTCCAAATTGCATATCCTGATTTCTGAAATTTCACACAAAATGCCAGAAAAGTCCTGAAATTTTTCTTGGGCAGTTGAAGCTCTTCATGCGGCTTAAAAAACACTAAAACCTAGTATCTTCAGGACACTCTACCCCTGTGGTCCTCCACTAGAGGCCTAAGTGGATCAGGAAAAAAAACCACCCATAGGGCTTTCATGATGAGGTTTTTGCAACCATACATTCTTGTATTTTTGGTTTCTCAGTTTGGCGGTAATGTAATATGCAATCTTTGTAAAGAAAAAAATAGAAACCTTCATAAAATTTGTGTTGACAAAACACTGCTAATACATCTTTGTAAATCACTAAAAAAAAAATTATCGTATTTTTCAGCTTTCCTCCATTCCGCAAACCAGACAAGCACCAGAAGATACAACACAGAATTCCTCAAGGTCCGATATCTCGAGCAGATCTGTCAGCTGCAGGAAGAACACATCCCTTTGACGACACTCCATCCTCCCTCAAACTATCAGGTAAAGTCAGAAAACTAAAAGTATTCACTAGAGAGTAACCGATCCAGGGTTTCCTCTGCCGATCCGATCTGGGGAGGGCGGCCAAGAAATCAAAATTTCAGACGTCGCCATTGGGTTAACACGTAAAAGCGAAATCTTGACGAAAAATTCTGAATTTTTTATATGTTGTCAAGGAATATTTTCTTATTCCAAAACCGTTGGAGTTGATGAATCAACTCTATTGGAAGGGTTATTTCTGAATTTTTTTGTATGAATAACGACCAAGCACGAGGTCGTATGTGGGTCATGGGAACACCCATGACAGACCCACATCAAAGCACCCAAATTGGTTTGCGTGTGCTTTATTCCGTTAAGGTTTCCGAATTCATAGGGTGTCAGAAAAGTATGTCGGAAAAGGGTGTCACCTTATGGAAACACCCCAGTATTGCTGTAATTCTTTTGACATTTTTGTTGAGTTGCTATAATGAATGAGGCTTGGCCGCCACCGCCTGGATCTGATGGCTGATATTTTTTGTAGCATCAGCTGATCCACCGATCCGATGATTTGCCCCAAATATTATAGATCGCACTGGGTTCAAATTTTTGAACTTAGGAATTGGCGATGACGATTATATTAATAAATCTGTATGGTGCACATTTGCTACAAGTTCCAATGAGGAATTTTGAATGATAAGGTTGACTTTTTGAGCAACTCTTGTCTCGTGTTTCTGCTTAAAAACTGGTAAAACACCCATTATACTTTGTCCCTTTCATTCAATACATCGCCTGAAAAATCAGCAGGTTCTGAAATATTTTTGCCGATCCAATTTTTTACCGTTTTCTGCAAAATTGGCCCCCGATTCAATGTCCGATACAAATACTGGTTAATCTCTAGTATTCACTCCTATTTTGAACATTGAAAAAGTGTAAACCACAGAAATTTCACACATTTTTTACACGTTCTTCAACTCAGGAGGAAAATTTTTTTTAAAAAGTTCACCAATGTCATTAAATGCCTCTTGATTTGAAAGTCCCATTAAGTGATGAAAAAATAATCCTATTTTATGGTGGAAAGGCTCTTGAAGTTTGTCTGTCTGTCAGGGTGCTTTTTTCCCCTCTAACACATTGTTCAAGATTTGATTTATTCAGCATAACATATCATACGTGACAGAAGTAGATAATACAATATATTATATAAAAATACATAAAGTATCAATTGTAAACTGTACTAAGATGAATAGGTGAAATATATGATATGCTAGGACCAGCAATGGACAACCCAATTGGGCTTATAATGATGCCGCGTGGGAACAGCAGACAGTTCGGGGCTACCGCCGCTGCGTCCCAGGTTCTTGAACACAGGCCCTTCTACCTCGAAAGGGGGTGCACGTAGCGCCCCGGACCTACCTCGCTAGCGGAACGCCGGTGGTGTCGACGCGTACCAGCCGGGATTCTGGAGGTTGAAAGTCAATCTTAAGAGGCTTTAATCTATTACTTGCTAGTCAATCCTGTACAATACCATATTGTGTTTTACATGGCGTATCAATAAAAACGCAACAAAACTTCTTCCCAATTTTTGTGGTAATTGTGTAAAATTATACCAAAATTAACTAGTGCCATCTTGAAGCCAAAAAATCCCCTCTTACCAATGATAGGTAATTTATTCATGTGCGGTCATGGATAACCGACTAATCATTGTTTTTGCACAATGGGACAAAGTCAGCTTAGGACCAAGTTTCAATACAAATCCCATTCACTTGCATAACTGAAGTGAGAAGAGAGGGAAAATTGAATAGGATTTGTTGGTAGCTTACTTGAAATTTGGTCCCAAACTCACTTTGTCCCATTCGTGCAAAACAATGATACTCGGTTATCCATGACCGTAAATGAACAAATTACCTACATTGGAAAGAGGGGATTTGTGGCTTAAGATGGCATTTAATTATTTATTGTTAATTTACAAAATTACCACAAAAAAAAGGGGGAGAAGTTTTGGTGCGTTTTTATTGATACGCCTGTATTACATGTTACTTTGATTCAATGCTTAGTGGGACCAAGGACACGTTAGGAAAAAGTGCACCCTAAGGTAAGTTTACTTCCACTGCACTGCATTGACTGTGCATTATTAAATCTAATGCAATGTCACGTCACTTCCGCTGCACTCTTCGATTTACTGCAGTCACCAGTCACTGCAGGTACGGGTTGCAGTATCGTTTGCAGTAAAACTTGCGGAGCTTTGGCATTACTGCAACACTGATGCAGCCACGCATCTTGCTGCATCGCCAGTTAAAAAATTTAAACTTCGTTGCAGTACTGATTGCGTGGCAACACTGCCAGTGATTGCAGGTGACAATTGGTAGGGCTGCATTGCGCACTGCATGCAAGCACGTGAAGTATGAACGGACTTAATCATTTACACGATTTTGTTATTTTTAAGATATCATCACCTGTCAGAGGAAAAACCGCGGGGGTAGCGTCAGTTACATCAGTTAAGAAGACCAAGGTGAGTCAATTCACACATCAATTAGGAGATTTCAGCATTTGTTGATTGGGTGAGAGCCTGTCATAAACAAAGTTTAATGCCCTGCAGAATCGATTTCTGATCACTTTTGGGTAGCATGTAAAAAATAGGTGATGTTTGTACATATGAGGGCCCATGGTTGCTTACGGCTATTATCTGCCTCAAAATACAATACTGAAGCCCAAAAATACTGATATTAAAAAAAACATGTATCTTTTTCGGAATAAGTGTTGAATAAAAGCACAAAAAATATTTTTAATTTTTCAAAGATTTTGATGTTATGCACATTCGAAGAACACCCTATTCTGTAATGGAACATCCCATTTGATACATTCGATCGTCTGTTTTTGATCAAGTGTGAAGACGACGAAAACATGACATGAAAAGATTGACTTTGCAGCTGATTTGGGAGGATTTAAGGTACAAACATGCAAAATAATGATCGGGAACGGGATTCATTCAATCGGGAGGCCGGCGGGGGGGTCGCTTCGACACGCCCCGGGGTCGCCGGCCTGCCCTCGGGCCAAACCAAGGTTTACCATGAATCCATGAATGAAACCCTAATTTTGCATGGGTCAATCTGTCAATATAGGAATACAGGTTTTATAAAGGTAATGCTTTGTGCGGGGCTTGGCATTAGTCGTCGTCAAACTGAGCTCGTGCGTGCTTGTTTTTTTTGCCAATTGCACTTGAAGCTAAAAATACACAGCTAACCTCTAATCGAAAGATTACATTTTGAACAGTTAGGGCACAATTATTTTCATTTTATGAAATACAGTTCATAGATGGTTGTGACATCTTGCAGTTACTGCCATTTTTCCCTATTCACTGGTGACACACAGTTGTCATTCAATAGGCCTCTGACCTTCATCGTACTCTGTTGCTTAACGTATAGGGCATGAGAAAACTCACGTCGTTGCGAAGAAAGTTCTCAAGGGATTTTCTTCGTGGAAGCTCAATTGGTAGAATATATTAATCATCAATAACATAGTGAATTTTTTGATTTGATATAACATTCAGAAAAATCCGAAATGGTTTTAATATTATACAGAGTGGTATTTTGGTAGTAAAAAATGCTAACTCTATGGCAAAAATCAACCAGTGAATTGTTGGGCAGATTCAAGAGGGCGCCATGGACACACGGTAGACCTATCCCTCTTCCGAGAAGCCTGACAACCAAAATATCTTATGTTCTATAAGAGGTGTATTTGGTTTACATACGGTGCGGAAAAATATCCTAAACGACCATTTCTAAAAGGCTTCCAACATTTGTAAAAACAGGCCTACTCGCTTATGTTCATGCACAACATGTGTGGGTAATCGCTCATCCATAGCATTCATTGATCAGTGATGGATGTGCCCTGTGAAGGGGAAGTTTTACATAAGGTCAACTCATGAATGGATTCACGTCACAATGATGGTTGGGTGGGCAAAAGGTCGAGGCCCGTTTACAGTGGACACTAACGGCACTATGAATGAGGTGAATGACTTTGCAACTTTGTTTTTATTGTTTTGAATTGGAGTGCTTTGCCCTTTAGGAAACTTCTTTGGACCTATAAAAAATTCAGAGTTATTAATCTCATATTAGTCACAAAGAATTGGACCAATGTGACAATTTCCCTAGCAACAATATAAATTGCTATACATTCAGCCAGGGGGTTGACACTTAGCGCCTGTCGTCTTTTGCTCCTTTACCCCATAATATGGCTATGGCAAAATACGAAAGTTCGCGCATATCAACGAAATTTATGGTCCCTCCTGTATTTATTAACCTCATGGTATAGAGTTACGTGTTCACCGTTTGTTACCATGACAGTAACGAACTGCGCATTGCAAGACTCGGCTATATATAGCGCCCTCGATTGGACCTAGGCCCACCCCAGTTTAAGGGGTTGTACACTGAATGTTTCATAATGTTAATTATTTTGTTTTTCAAATGCGCCTATTTCAGTTATTTCAAGGTCAAATTTGGTATACTTAGTATCAAAATTTAGCTCCTTTAATGCTCTTTAGATTTATTTGATCTATTTTTATGAATCAAGGTTATATATTTTGCTACAGCACTTGCAGTCTACAATTCGGGTCCCTTCAATTGAAATCCCCTGGAAATAGTGTAGTTCTCTACTATTTGTTTTTGTAAAAATAACTTAATTCACCGTATATCTTATGTTATAGCAATTTAGAAATTCACAGCTTTCATATAACACCAATTTCACGTTTTAAGTCTAAATAGTCTACAAGATTATCGCCTATGTATTGTTATCCCCGAGTTTTATCTGGACTTTATAGTGCTGTGTCCCACCCCCTTAAAATCTAACCTGAGTCGTTATAGCGCCCCCTGTAAAGCAAGGCCCAGGGACCACCGTTCGTCCACAAGTGTCATCTCCTTATTTTAATCCTCCTTGATTCAACCAGAAGAGCTTAGGATTCCAAGGCCACTAGGTGCAACGAGAGATTTCAAGTCACCTATATTTTCTGTGATATTTAGTGATTTCATATAGGTGAAACACCCAATAGATTCCCTAACTTTTATTTGGCTGCAGAAATAACTTAAAATGATAACAAAAGGTGATTTGTGTATGCTTATATTTCAACAGATAACATAGGCTGAATTTCGTATTTACTCCTATAGGAAATTAGAAATATCACATTTTTTTGTACCCCAAAAACGGTTCTCAGCTGGGGATATTTTTGATAGAAAGCTTTAGACCGGTGCAAAAATCAGAAGG
This sequence comes from Ophioderma brevispina, assembly GCA_023653785.1. Taxonomy (NCBI): domain Eukaryota; kingdom Metazoa; phylum Echinodermata; class Ophiuroidea; order Amphilepidida; family Ophiodermatidae; genus Ophioderma; species Ophioderma brevispina. Next base: position 13,048 of record JAMKCH010020781.1, on the reverse strand, counting down.
GCTTTTGAGTTTGAGGTGGGAGGTTCAAGGAGGAGGGGACGTCCAAAGAAGACATGGAAGAAGCAAGTGAAGTAGGAGGGTTGGGTCAGGGCCGTACGCAGGATTTATTTTGGGGGGGTGCAAGACTTAGAAAAAGTGGACTTTTTTGGTAAAAGTGGACCTAGTCCCTCTAAAATGGTCCTTTTTTGGACTTTTTGAACATATCATCATCAAAAATGGACATTTGTTTCAAAATTTACCTAAATTTTGGACTTTTTATGCAAAAATTCAGCAAAAAGTGGACCTTTTTTCCCTTTTGTGGAATTTGGGGGGTGCGACCGCACCCTCCCTGCATACAGGCCTGGGTTGGGTTGAGGATGGAGGATGCATTGAATCGGGTGAAGTGGAAGGAAGGAGTAGGGCGGTTGCTGCCAGTGTGAGGTGAATCCGGCCACCCCGTTTACAGGGACAAAACCAGATTAAAAATTTAAGTTTTACTACTTTTTACTTTACTAAAAACATCCAGGTAATTTGTAGGCTAACTTTTAAGTTTGCCGTAACTTTAAACAACAAATGTGTATATTATTACATGAATAGCATAGACTCGTACTCTTTGATATTAAAACCACAAAGGTCACAGACCAGTCAAACAAGGTGCATGCCGTGAGAATCAACTCTGGCATTTCTTGTGTTACACGCCTTTCTGCGTCGTCTGCTGAATTAAGTCGCCGGCGACATTAAAAAAAAAAAAAAAAAAAAGATCCCCTGTAGGTTCATTTCACTGTAAAAATATGCATGTAGCGAAATAATGAATAATGAAATAGTTCCCTCATTATGGGCTGAAAAAAATGTGACGAGAAACTCATAATTGAGTTTCAAGGGCCTAACATAGGCTGAATTTCGTATTTGCTCCTATAGGAAGTTAGAAATTTCACATTTTTTGTACCCCAAAAATGGTTCTCAGCTGGGGATATTTTTGATAGAAAGCTTTAGACCGGTGCAAAAATCAGAAGGGCTTTTGAGTTTGAGGTGGGAGGTTCCAGGAGGAGGGGACGTCCAAAGAAGACGTGGAAAAAGCAAGTGAAGTAGGAGGGTTGGGTCAGGGCCGTACGCAGGATTTATTTTGGGGGGGTGTTTGGTAAAAGTGGACCTAGTCCCCCTAAAATGGTCCTTTTTTGGACTTTTTGAACATATCATCATCAAAAAATTGACATTTTCAAAATTTACCTAAATTTTGGACTTTTTATGCAAAAATTCAGCAAAAAGTGGACCTTTTTTCCCTTTTGTGGAATTTGGGGGGTGCGACCGCACCCTCCCTGCATACAGGCCTGGGTTGGGTTGAGGATGGAGGATGCATTGAATCGGGTGAAGTGGAAGGAAGGAGTAGGGCGGTTGCTGCCAGTGTGAGGTGAATCCGGCCACCCCCATTTACAGGGACAAAACCAGATTAAAAATTTTGGTTTTACTACTTTTTACTTTACTAAAAACATCCAGGTAATTTGTAGGCTAACTTTTAAGTTTGCCGTAACTTTAAACAACAAATGTGTATATTATTACATGAATAGCATAGACTCGTACTCATTGATATTAAAACCACAAAGGTCACAGACCAGTCAAACAAGGTGCATGCCGTGAGAATCAACTCTGGCATTTCTTGTGTTACACGCCTTTCTGCGTCGTCTGCTGAATTAAGTCGCCGGCGACATTAATTATAAAATCGTTCTTTACCCATAAGCGTGCTGATTTGGGCTTAATAATTTCAGTTGAGGGCTAATGTATATGAAAGCTTTATAACCATGCAAAATATCAATTTTGAAAAATCTAGAGGGCGCACTATTTTTCAAATGTGCCAGGGTCTATTTTTCAAATGTGCCATTGTCTCTTTAAAAAGAATTTCCCTTCCTGTTGTGCCCTTCAGATACATTCTTAACCAAAACATAGAATCCCAATTTAAAGGTGAATGACCTATTTTAGATAATGTTTCAACTTGATAGAATGGCATTCAACCTTACACCCCATCTCATGTTTCGCCGCAATTTTCAACCCATTTTAAAGTGAAAGCTAAAATGTGATTTTGTAACCCCATAGAGTACTCTGTGAACTTATATTGGTCGACAAAATGGGGCATATTTCGCTCATAACTCCAAACCAACATCCTTTAGCCCGGCCTAAGATTTCACAGGGTAAATGAGAAAAATAGTACCTTTCTTTTGATGGCCACAATTTTACCACTTCGGTAAAATCTGAGCCCTGGGGACGAGGTTATTAGCGCTCGTACCATTGACCCTATAAAACAAACCTTTCAAAAAGGGCACATTCATTTAAAATTTGTCACCAAAAATTGGACCATCTGACAAGTATGTCTATATGGATTTTTTTTTTTTTTTTTTTCATCAGTGGGACATGCTCTTGCGTGTCCTACTGATATTAGTGGCAAAATTGTGTCGCCATTGCGTAAATTATTTTAAAAATAGAAGAGACATGTGCATGTGTTGGTCAAACAGCTGTGGTCAGGAAGAGTTTGTGGATTTTTGTCAGTGGTGGTCAAAACCTGCCAAGTAAAGATCCAATTTTATTTTTATAAGGCTGCAGCAAAACATAGTTGAGGACATCATCTTAGATGAAGACAAAGATGGGCACAGACCGCCGGTGATCATGGACATGGGCAAGTTTTGCTTGAATGCTGGTCTTATGGCAGAGGAGTCTACCTGAACAGGTAATCTAGGCCTATCAGGGGTCATTATCAAGGGGGAAGGAAGCCTGTAAAACTGTTAACGACACTCATCTGGTTGGTATTCTGAAAGAGAGTCTAACTGTGACCCCCCGCCCCCTTATACAATCATTGTTAAAAACCCCACAGTCATCATATTTGAGGTATAAGCGGAACTCTGTAGATGTGCTTTGATAGTGTACTTATTGTCCCCGCCGAACGAGTTCGGAACAAGGACTTAAATGAAATAGCGCGTCTGTTCGTTCCGTCCGTGATAAAATGTTAACCTCACGTTGTATACATTTTATTTGGAGTTCTGTAAGGGCTAAAATGACTGTCCTTGGTGGAAAGAAGCGAGTTGTGAGTCTCGACCTGAGTAATTTTTGCGAGTAAAATATGCTAATTAAGTATCTAATTTTTTTTTGGGCATACTACGATTTTCCTGCAAGGCCTGTTACAAGTTTTCCTTGAGTTTCCGTAAGGCGTATATTGTTGTAACTTGGAAGGAAGTGGGCTGAATAGTTCTCAACCTGAATTAGATTTTGGTATATTTTGGCAAAGTGAGTATGCAAAATGAGCTAATTAATTGCAAAAATTGCGTAATTGCTACATTTTTTAAACGGTACATCGTATCCACAAAATTCCTGCGCGCATGAAAGCCTATAATGGTACACATCTTTTTTGCAATTTGAAAAGTATAGGATATGCTGCTTAGGTATGCAAAAGCGCTAATTAAATATGCGGGGGTTGGGTTATCCTGAACGTACGTCTATAGCCAAAATTCCTTCCCGCTGACATGAGATTACATGCCCTAGGGGAGGGGGTGGGGTGTTGGGGAGGGGGTGGGAGTGTCTTTTCCGGGTGTTTTGGGGAGGGGGTAGTGTTGCGTCGGGGGTGAGGGTGTTGCCGGCTGTTGGGGGGTAGGTGTGTCAGGGTGTTGGGGAGGAGTGCCCGTGTTGGGGAGGGGGTGTTAGGGTATTGGGGGGTGGGAGGGGTGTTTTGCTGGGGGGTGCGTGTTGAAGGGGGGATGGGGTGTTGCCGAGTGTTGGGGAGGGTGGGGTGGTTGCAGAGTGTTGGGGAGGGTGTTGGGGTGTTGCAGAGTGTTTGGGGATTGGTTGTTGGGATGGGGTGGGGTGTTTGCCGGTGTTGGGGAATTGTGGCTGCTGGGTGGGGTGGGTGTTGCGGATGTTGGAGAGGGGGGTTTTGCGGGTGTTTGGGGAAGGGGGTGGGTTGTTGTAGTAGCATTTATCCTCATGTTAGTGATTGCCACATTCTCGCAGACAACGGATAACGGAATGACGGTCACGATATAAACACGGCTACGAAACAAGGAGAACCGCACAAGCCAATTAACACCCTAGTAAACCCGACCACCTCGCCCAAACCATGAAACACAAGGGAACGACAGACGGGCCTGTTAAAATCAAAAACTCATATCCATAATCGCTGATAAAGTAGTTAATCACACAGCCCCTACAGAAAGACACAGGAAATCCGGTGTTTTATTCTAATGAGTTTTAATATAAACTTGGATCAAAGTTTAAATCGCAATTTTGATACAAACTCGCAAAGCCCCCAAACCACCGTGTAGGAGTTAGGAGAAGAGAGAGGATGGGTGAGGAGCAACCCCCCGAGGAGGAGGAAAACAATAAACAAGCCTCGTCCGCGCAACAACACCCAAATACCCACCGCCACACACACACTACCCACCTACACACGCCGCGCGCACACCACCTTCGATCTCCACACATACACACCCTTACGCAAACATCAGAACGCATCCATACCCACTTTATATGAACTTAGAACTACATATTATTTAACTTAACATTAAAAACAGAAAAATTGCATGTCCTACACACATTCACTTAAGAGAGAAGCCCGGGCCTGGCTCCTAAGCCCAGTTGACCCAATAAGGGGTTCAACAGAGCATAAGATAGTCGTGGTGAAACTAAAAAGTACTCGTAGGTATTACAGTCTCGACCGATGACAGTCATAAATTAACGTGATTTTGTCGCGATCGGCAGGATACACACAATTTTCCGCGCCATGGTAACCCTCTAATCTAGGGGAATGTCTATGTAAGCAAGGGTAAGTCATCCCACTTCCAATCGCCAAGACCGCGACCCATCCAGGGGAAGACCACACTGTAGAGCCCATACGCCCCACCCCACCCCGGCGAAAGCTGTGTGTAGCATAAGTGGGGCGGTGGCGAGGGACAATGACCAGATGCTGCAGAGATCTCGAAACATTGACGAAGTCCGTAGCTGAAACACGTAAACCACTCTCTGCCAACGGGATCACAAACGCGCGCCATCATAGGGGCTTTCGGAGTTAATTTAATATACGAAGGACCGCCCTAACTGGCCAGGGGTGACCTGGCTAGTAAATAAGTGGCCATGAAGCACTCGTTCTGGCATTGAATGGTCTTGGACACTGACTTAATGGCAAGCCCCCACTTGTACACAAGGAAGTCCGAATTTGATAAGATGTCGTTTAGACTTTTTAAACGCCTGGATGAGATGGCGACAACACATTCGATCTCCGCAATAGTCCCATAACACAGATCAAAGCCGGCCGCCAGAATGCGGCTTTGTTACACAATCGCGAAGTCTAATTGTTGACGAATAGATAGTAATATATGGGGTGTGATGGGCTCTTGTTGTTTTAGACGAGATCCGAGTTTGCCCTATGCGCTTAATACACAACAACACTGATGAAGTTTCCAATTTGTTCCAGTGGGTTTAGGTACCCATTTCATAGTAATAAGCGCACCACATGTCAATATATGTTGCATCGTATGAAAGGCTAATTCTCCGCCAAAAAAGCAGCATATCGAGCAAGGTATCCGGTGTTGCAGGAACCGTTAATACCAATTCGCTGACAGAATTCCTGTATTTTTTCAAATGTGTGCGGTACGTAGCCTTGCTACCTGTAGCAAATGATGCTGCCTGTAACCCGTGTCCAACCCGAGCTTCCCACGCGTGAGTTTTTTTGTAGACAAAAGTTGCGTAATTGCGGAATAATAGAAGATATGACCAGTACTCAGGTGATAAGGCAAATAAAACATCGATTCGCTGTTTCATGGGACGCATGCATATTCGCTCACTAGCGTTTTTCGAGTACCCAAGTTGGCCCGTTCATGTAGCGAGAGTGGCATCTTCCAGAATGTTTGAGGACCAGCGCCTATCACTGCTCTATTGAAAATTCGGGTTCCCCGCGATCCAAAACAATTCACGAAGATATGCCATAAAGCAACCGGATGGCGACAGGTCGCCCTTGTTATAACGCTCTGGCCGTAATTTTGTCATTAAATTTTTAAAATGCTTTCTCCCACAATGTTACCCCACGGCGACCGCTTCATGTGGTCACTGTCGATAACACCTCCTTGTAATTGACGCGCAGTTCGGCTATTTCCGGCCATCAAGATAAAAACAGTTATAATTGCCAGTCTCCATTATAGAATATCCCCGACGCAGCGGGACACGCATCCATGAATACCGGGTGAATCCATATTGGGAAGAGTACAACACAGGTTGACAATTAAAGTAATCAATAAGTTTAATCCACCATCAATATCGGCTTGAAAGGCGTTATCGAGTCTAATCTTGTGAGTAGACTTCCGGAGAGGTGAAATGAGGTTACGATACTACGTAGATAATCCTACCTCCGCGTATAACTTGGCACGCCCAATTCAATTTGCCGCGAGCTGTTGATAGCTGCCGACGCGAAGCGCGGGTACGCGCACGAAGCTCGAGTAGGAGTGACCGAACCCCGTACTTTTGCCTCGGGCAAATGAAGCGTTTGGGATACGGAGTTAAACTCGATCCCAAGGAAAGTCAAGATTTGGCAGGGTCCTTCCACTTGGTGCCAACTTATATAAACCCTATTTTTCGTAAAAACGTAATCAATGTCCTGCATTGGCCTCCGCCAACATCCTTCTCATAAGAAGGCTCCAGAATGAAAAATCATTCCAGATAAACGACGATACCATGGAACCGCGAGCGTACATCATCCGCTTACCCGCTTGTGTGTTCAACTGTGAAAAATTCTGTGACCGACGGCTCCAAAAATGAAGGCAGTCGGGTATCAAACATGAAAGAAAGGATGCGTCACCTGCAATGTACACTGTTCCCGTTACCCCGGTTGTATTCATCGGGATTGATAGCGACGAACGATATGCACTATTTTAGATTCCCTTGCCATAAAGGCATTGGACTAATTACTTGTTGCATCACGATCGTTTGGAACTGATAATTTGTCATAATGCATAATCTTCAACCCAAACCATCAGGTGTAAACTACAGTCATGATTAAGCGCACTTTCATTAGATGTTTGGGCTTGGGGATAGCCCCTCACGGGGCTTACAATGTCGGGGTCGGCAACCACAAAGCTTGTAATGACCATGGCTACTTCAAAGGTAATTTGTTCTTCTACTTTACGACGATGAGTCCTTGTCCAATCCCGACGTCTAATTGTTTTGCATGACTGAGTGAAAGTAGACGTTTCATCAATCTGTAATCCGAAATCCAAGGTGAATACCTTGTAGTAAAATAATCTCTGTCCGCGGTCATTGTATAAGTTTCCGATTTCCAAACATCCGGTGGTAGGGAAGGACAAAACACAGACGAAAGGGGGTCCACAGTTTCATGAACAGATTTTACTAGGGTTGGGCTTTTTTACTGCATGTAGAAATACCGGTGCTCGTTATGACATGCTTGATCCGACAAATATGAGCTCTCTTGGCCCGCGCCTCCATCTTACGAATTTCCAATCGTTGTAGAGGAGGCGCATATCTCTCGACCGTCACTGTAAAGGGACCGTTGCACCATTTACACTGGAATTGTTTGGTTTTTGTAGATGTGGGCGCTCCTCGCGAGCGACTGGAGTTTGTCGTCGACGAAGCCACTGTAGGGGACTGGGCGCCGCTGGAGATGCAAGTACTAGGTGTTGTGATTCAGGCTCACCCATCGGAACTGTAATGCTGCCTGAGACTTACGGTATGCAGTGTCATACGCTATTAACCGACGCCAAGGTGTACAACACATGCATACTGACCAATGTTGGCCGTATATCCAGGATAATCGTGCAATATACCACCACCCGGCACTGCTCCGCGATACATCAGGTCCATTCTGAATGCGAGCATTCAGTATTCCATTGTGCAAGACACTGTTGAGGTTGTATCCTTCTTCACCTCTCTCCTCACCAAAATTGTTGTGCCATCGTCACCATGCCAATTTCTTTCTTCTTCCTCATTTTTTTCTTCTTCTTGGCTGCTTGGGTAGAATCTACAATACGTAAGCCCTCACCTTTTTGCTCACTGCGAAGATATAGCGGGGCATCGTTGTCTGGTTTTTGCCTGCTTGTATGCCTACTTAGTTTGAGCCGGCCGGTTGATGGCTGTCAGTCGCCTCGCAGTTTCAGAAGTTCAGCCAAGTTACCAATAGGTAGATCTGGTGAAGTCCTGGGTTTTTTCACGTTAGCTTCCTTTGAAATGAGATCGGCTACTGCCCTCTTCTGAACGAACTTGATTGTCCCAATTGTGGCCATTGAAGTAATATAATATCTTGCTCCCGTAGTAATTTTCACGCTCTGATGTATTAATCCCGTTTCTAGCAATTATAATCCAGTTTCTGTCCCTGTTCAATCCTCCCGGTTGCCACTGCATGAATCAGGATCCGCTGAACCCGCGATGTCCATGACCATGGGGGTGTTCTGTCCCCCCTTAGCTTTCGAGCTTTGGATTTTGGCATGGTTGAACCTAAAACGGAGCTACGGAGAACGAGAGACAGCGATCTGCCTCGCAGACGACGAATAACGGAATGACGGTCACGATATAAACCCGGCTAACAGAACAACAAGAGAACCGCACAGCGCATTAACACCTAGTAAAACGACCACCCTCGACCAAACATGAAACACAAAGGAAGCGCCAGACGGGGCCTTTTAATCAATACCCTCATCATCACCAACGCTGATGAGGAGTAATTAACACCCACAGTGTTTTAATTATTTGATCATAATGTATTTTCATTGCCCTGATGGTTTTCCATCATCTCATTTTAAAAGGACAAAGAACCTGGCTTTGATTACCTTCCATGAAATGATGGAAAAACCACGGCAGGCGTGGGAGCACGAAAATCACCCAAACATAGTACAGTCGGAAGAGAAGCGGCCAAGAGGGCCGACTTTCCTCAAGAGCATGTGTTCAAGTAAGAGTTACAAAGCTTATTTACATATATAGACCGATAACTACTGTATGGTGAAAGGGGGGGCCAAGCAAATTTGATCCACAGCTGTAAATAGGGTACATAAGGAAGAGGGCAAACGAAAGTTTTTCATGTCACTCTTCTCTTTTTCACCTCTGGCTAAAAGGTAACAGTCACACCTTTGTATATGATTGTATTTTGTGAAACTGAGGAAAAACTAACCCTTGAGTAAGGGTTCATTTAGTAAACAAGTATAGAGGTCAATATCAGGTCACATAATCATTGTCCCTTTCGCCAGTATATCTATAGTTTCACAAGCAACTGGTCCCTTTTAGCATCAAATAGGCCAAATTTCAAAACATGCTCAATGAACAAAATAGCCTAACTCAATGTTCAACTTATAAATATTAACAGAAAGTACAAACATTGTTCCATCTTTCTGTGACCTATGGTTTATGGGTCAAATGTCATCAGGTCAATATGAAATACGGCCAAATAACCAAAAATGGTATACCGATAATGTTTGGAGATTTGATTAATATCATTCTGGCGGCGATTTTCCGCATTATGCGACAGCATCATGAAATAAACAAGATCTAGCATGTTTAATTGGAGACGCCATTTGTTCAGTCCTCGATCAGTGGCAGACCTTAAGACGAAAGCCAAGTTGCCTGACATGTTGCTGTCAAGATTGCAAGTCGGCAACTTATTTTTCTGTAGTCACCGTAGTTATCGCAGATTTAACAAGTCTAGTTGGCTTGCATCTTCTCGCCCCACTTGGAACAGAGTCATTGCCGCCACTTTCCCACTGCAAACAACCGTTCATGAGCGTGCCAATTAAGCTTAACGCCTTCCAAACCATCATGTTTCATGCCGATCTCTCGATTCCAAAACTGTCACAATTTTTTTTTATTGAACTGCAAGATAAGAAAAAAAATAGTGGCGGGGTTTTTCAAAATTCGCAAACATGCTCCTGGACCATTACAAGAAGCAGAAGACCACGCATAAAAAAAAAAGATTTTCGAAGAAAATAGCCAATGGCACCAAGACTTGAGCAGTTGTTTTCTAGACTGCAGAAAATAGTACAGGACAGTCCCACACCTGCCAAAACTAAACATGAAAAAAAGAAAAACTGCTCGCGATTTTCAAAAACTCGCCACTAGGCACGAGTATTGAGCAGTCTGAAAGGGGGTTTTCTAGCAAAAAATTGGCTGTGCTGCCGGTGCCTGTTGGTGACTATTTTTAATTGATAGACAAAAAAAATATATATTTCAAAAATCTCTGAGCCTGCTTTTCTTTATGATTAAATCTGCAAGTTAAGACAAAGTACACTACAATTCTACGTCAACTGTTCCAAATGGTATCTTTTAAATTTGAGGATATGGTCACAAAAATGCCTCCTTTAAGTGCCTGGAAATTAGGTCAAATGATAGTGTAGTTTTGTCGTAATGTTAATCCTGAGAAGTTCAGTGAGCCTCAAATAAAAATATAAAATAATGTTTTGGTTTTGTTTTGTCTGTATTTTAGGCAAATCAGAGAGCTATTTGAAGATGCTGATTTTACATAACCTTTGAAGACATGTGCATCTAAACATACAGGCGGTTGCAGCTAAGATCTTCAGCATTGGCGTAGGTAATAGAAGCACAGGACGAGAGGAAACATGGGAGGTTTTACGTTTCGTTGGGTAGGGATGTGCGGCTGGATGTAGCCCCTGGGGGGGGGGGCTAGTCCACCCATAACCGAAAACCATCCTCTCCAATATCAGGCTATGCAACAAAACAAACAACAACAGATAGGGGAGGGGGACCACCGATAATCCACCCAATCAGTTGCGCCGAATTATACCCATATCGCTGACAATTAACATTTTCAACAGATTTTGTAAATGTGGGGTGTCACCCCCCCCACCCCCATATGATTAAAGCGGCACTGCGCACATTTTCACAAAATATGAATTTTTTACAATGGGATATCATAGTCTAGGTCTAGGCCATTGGAAGAACAGGAGAATATTTTACACATAAAAATAAACATACCCCAAACCAGATATAGACATTGATATGAGGATAAAAGACATCCAGGTAATTAGCGTAATTTGTAGGGCAACTTTTAAGTTTTCCATAACTTTAATCAACAAATGTGTATAACATGAAATATTCTGTATTAAAAAACCACAAAGGTTTAGCGAGTCGTCAAACATTGTGCATGCCGTGGGGAAACATGCATACGGGCGTGCAGTTCTTGTGTTAAACGCCATTTTCGTCTTCTTATGCGGACATTTAACGTCGCCGGCGACGTTTAAATTACAAACTCGTTCTGTTTACCCATAAGGAAGCTGATTTGGTCTTAATCATTTCGGGTGAGGTGAGGGCTTTTGTATTAAAGCTTTACAAACTCATGCAAAAATATTGATTTTGAAAATATCTGGAGGGCGCACTATTTTCAATGTGCCCCAATGTCTCTTTAAGAACATTGTGGACATTTTAGTTGACAAAAACTTGAACTGATTCCTATTTTAAGAGAAAAAAGTGCAAAATTAACTTCTCCACAAGAAATTGGAATTTCTACACAAATGAATTCTTTGAACACAGCGATATGTGGTGGTTTATGGACAGTTCACGGGGGGGTAGGACATACCAACATAACAGCAACAGCGAATTCAAACGCACACTTGACTAAAGACTAGGCCTGTCACGAATATTTAAATCTAATGACCGTTATTGGAAATTACACTATTTTATGCAGCGGGGTTAATCCACTACCCCAAGGATTTTGAAGTCATAATTTTTCCTAATAATGATATTACTAAGATCTTTTACCAAAGGTTCTAGAGATGATTTCGTAATGTCACTGGGACCGAGACTGCCATAGTAATGACTAGCAATTCCCCAAATTAACCGTTTGTAAATCCCCACTGCCAATTCGAGCAGATCGTGTCCCGACCCCCCCTGGCCAGATCAACCTCCGTAAAAGACTCTCGACCTGTTTTGAAGATGTGCCATATGGTCTGGCATGCTCGCTGGTACCGATATAAAAAATACACTTTCATGTCTATGTAAAGGCTAGCCTATGAACATCCTTAGTCATATGGTCAATTTGAATCAGTGGCGTAACAGGTGGGGGGCAAAGGGGGCAACCTGCCCCCCTGACGACTTTGGCCGGGAAATTGCAAAATCATGCTAAATCAGCCAGGCAGTGCCGTTTTTTTAGCCCTCTGGATGGCTCGTTACCGGAAAAAATTGGCCTTTTGACCCCCCTGAAGGGAAATTTCCCAAGACTGGGGAATTTGCCCCCTCAGAGCGGGTAATGCCCCGAGTATTACTAACTTATGCTTTAAATTTTTCCCCCTTCTTTCCCATAATATGGTGGAATGCAGAGAATCAATGAATCAAGAGGTTTTCATATGCACCATATTCATTGAAGAGGCAAGATGTTTGGATGAATGTATCCTATTTGAACAAAAGTTATTTTATTTTGCAGGTTACAGTAAGAAGTTGCAGACAACGCACTAGACTGCAACCACCAGTAATTGTGTTAGTGGGAATATGGGCTCAAGAAAATTAGGGTTTTGTATGTGTTCTTATTCATCCACCAATGGGAATCCATTGGTCTATTGGGAATCTACCTTTAAAGGCTGACTCGAGATTCAAATAATATTTTTTTGTATATTACTTAAAAATAGTCATCTAGAACTAAAGATAGTCACCTAAAATGCTTAATTCCAAATTTAGAGATGATCGATCGTTTTCATTTGTCATGCAGTAAAACATTTATGCACCGTATAATAGTCCATGTAATCCCGTGTATAACACAAATTCCGGATCCATAATTTTAGAACAGGTTGTGCTTTTCTATATGAGGCTTCGATTTGAGCTTCGTTATTTCAACACAGTGATTAGTATGTGGACAAGCATTATGTGGCAAAAAAAACACGATTTGTTTGAAAAATGAGTGTGCGCCCTCATCGGGAAATCGAGTCAGCCTTTAAGTGTACTTAAGTGACAGGAGAGATTTTGTTAGAATACAAATTTCACTCTTTATTGGACTAAAACCAGTTGCAAAATAAAACCGAAACCTTGTTTTTGAACTGCCTGCTATTTTCCCCGTAGAAACCATGCTTTGGACTTTCTGTCGTGCACGACAGAC
>JAMKCH010020780.1:0-20682 GCA_023653785.1 Ophioderma brevispina | reverse complement strand
GGTCGTATCCACGCCGCAGACTCGATTGCAAGTAGTATAGCTGCTAGTCTATCGCGGTTCAACAGGTGCAATATTCGCCAAGACCGGAGCTTCAAGAGACCTCCTGACGTCCCTTCCCGGCCAGAAGAGCGATAGCGTGGTGGCATCTGTCGGATAATCTCCGGGAAAAATACTCACATCAAGACCATTCATCTTTCATGCCAGGACGGGAGCATCTAGAGAGGGGGGGAACCCACGTGGAGGACACTCGCCTATCGGGGACTTGGACAAGAAGGTGGACCACTCATCCACATTATCAGTGGAGGAGGGGCTGTTTATCGGCGGCGAGGCTGACTCTCCATCTTGTCAAGGGAGGTCACGTCCTTGCCCGGTGCGGAAACTGCCGGTTCGTCTCCTGACTTAACAAGGAGGGAGGATCCGGGAGTCGCCATCATTTGCCTAGACAATCCTTGTGGGAGGGGTTTCTCCGTCAGCAGACCACCCGGACGGCCATTCCTTTTCCCGGGGAAGACAACACCCTTGGCAGATGGATTTGCCTGGCAGGAAGACAGCGGGACAGTGCAGGACATTCGAGAGTACGGGGAGTCAGGGGGTCATGCGATATTGGTATTTCACGTAATCTGGGGCCCCACTTACTGTATTAGGACGCGGCCTTCCGTTCCCGGGAATACTTAATTGATAATTACTTCTCCAGCGGCAATCACCCAAGGCCGCCCATCGGACGGAGAGGCAAGTGAGACCTACAACAAGGGATGGATGATTGATAATTCCAACATGTCAAGGCACCGGTCGGTTGCAGGGGAATCGACCAAGTGGCCCCTCGGAGAGCAACTCTCTCAGCCATCCACCTGGGATTGGGGAGGAGGAGGCATCACCGGACCATCACCGTGTCTAGCTCGACAGCGCTTCATGATCGCACCAAGGGAATGCTGCATCAACTGCCGCCCAATCGCTCTCTAGTGCCAGCGTGGGACCTGCCATCAGTCCGCCAGCATCTCTACAGTCCTCTTAGGAGTCTCTCAGGCATCCTTAGCGGACAAACACAGAGACTCTCTCATTGTCGCCCCGCATCAGCAGAGGAGAGTATCGGACACCTTATTTGCACTATAGCAGAGAATCATCTCACCTAAACAGGGAACGCCGCTCGTCTCCTCCGATCAGGCTACCTGGCCAAGATTCAATCGCTCAGCTACACTCCACAGCCGATACATCCTCCCAGATCTCTGACAAGCTTTAGGTTTCAGCGATGAAGGACCCTGGGTCAGTTTAGGGCCTTGAAGTTTTACCTCAGCAAGACTCAACCATATAGGGGGGCTCACGACCAGCTCTTCCTCAAACTCAGAAGCCGTTACGCCCGGCCTCCAAGACGACATTAGCCAGACGGATCGTTGCTAGTCATAAAGGAGAACCTAGCTAGTACGGGGGTTGGTCTGGCGGGGGGACGAACATAGGAGCTCAAGACCGTAAGATCTCAGGCGACGGCCTGGGCCTCCTACGGGGTGATTTATACAAGATATCCTGGACGCCATGGGATGGGCTTGTCCTTCTACGTTCCAACAAGTTATCTCCAGGATGTCCTAGTACGCAGCGATTCGACAGCAGATAGGATCTATCATCAGCTTCCTCGTCATAACAACAAACCTCCACATCTTCCTAGTCGACACATCCCCAGTCGCCACAGCTCCAGTAGCACTTACCCACTGAAGTCGGGCTAAGTGGAATCTGTATATATTGTTTTGTTCAAACTTCTCCCGGCGAGATCAATCCATAGTCCCGCTAGCCTTATGGGCCCAGAGCACTCTGATATCAGGGTTGACTCGACCGTCGCCATCTGTGGCATACTTCAGGCTTGAATGGGAACGTATAGGAGATGTAGGTGATTCCCTCTCCCCGGGGGATAGTCATATCACCATAATCCCCATATACTTACCATTCAGCCTGACGCTCCCCCCCTGTCTGGGCCGCTGCCGCGCCCATGACGGGGCTCACGGTGTTCGTTCTCCCGCCGTGGGAGTCAACTGGAAAAAAGAGCCTAAAAAAAATGATCAAGAAGTCAGTGGGTGCTAATCATTGCCCTGGCGCGTGCGCACTCAGGGCCGTCAAACATTCCAGTGGGTTATCGTAGGGAAATGGAAATCGAGCGTAGCAAATGAAAGGCATTAACGTCAGGCTGGGAAATGGTAAGTAGACGGGGGAGATTATGGTGATATGCATATCCCCCGGGGAGAGGGGAATATTACCACACGGACCCAAGTATAGTCCCATGCTCGATTATAATCCACCCAAGTTTTGAAGGGATTGCAGATAGAAATCCATTATAATCCCACCAGTAAGTTTTGCTGGAGGCAATAGATTACATGAACTTTTTGTTTACATTAATTATGTTTGGTATATCTTAAAATTTTCGTAACAAAAATTATGTTTATACTTCAGGTCATTTACAGGTTTTTGTTGCTAAACCTCATTGGACACTTGGTACAAATCTAGAATAAGTTTAGCTCGGAAAAGCTGAAATGTTGATGCTCATGTGTTTAATGTTAGGGTGGAGATTCCATTATAATCCCAGTAATATTATTATGATTTTAGTTATGTACTTGATTGTAGTTCCATAGTCTTGGGTTTAAATGAATGACTCTACCTCTTTTAAGTCAGCTTGGCAGGTTTGATTGAAATCTGCGGGAAGCTTGCGAGTGGAGCCGTTAATACCTTACAGAAAGAAGTTGATCTGTATGCTTCAAGTCATTGCTGGTAAGTGAATTTTGCAATACTATAGATAATAGTTTCTCGTGCGGTTTTGTTTTTTGCTCCTTCATTTTTGTTACTTCTCTTTGCATTCGTTCTGTCATTATCCATTTCTTTCTTTTTTTTACTGTTTTACATAAACATAATTTCTGCTATACATCCTGGGGCATGAAATTGGCAAAAGGGGTGTTTATTATTAGGGCCATTTTAGACAATTACCATAAACAGTGTAATCTAAGGATATCATCGTGCTCCACACTCATTAGATTGATGTTTGTTTTTTTGACAGGCTTTCAAAAACAATGGCCGCATACACAGCTCATGAAAAATAGCATACGTGCCACTAAAATGAACACATTTTCAGATGACCATGTGTCATTTCTTTAAAACAACACAAAAAATTGAGGGATTTATTAGCGAGGGAGCTTTTTATTACAGGACAGCATTCTTTCTAGTAGCCTTCTGTTTATGTAAGGCCTTATGGTGTAGCCTTTCTGTTGTCTATATAGCTTTTCTGTTGTCTATGTAGCCTTTTTGTTGTCTATGTAGCTTTCTGTTGTCTATGTAGCCTTTCTGTTGTCTATGTAGCTTCTGTTGTATAGTAGCCTTTCTGGAGTCTACGTAGGATTTGTGTCAAAGTAGCCTTTCTGTTGTCTAATATAGACTTGCTGTTGTCTATGTAGACTTTCTATTGTCTATGGAGCTTTTGTTGTCTAGGTAGCCTTCTGTGTCTATGTAGCTTTCTGTTGTATCTGGTAGCCATTTCTGATGTCTAAGTAGGCTTTGTTGTCAAAAAGTAGCTTTCTGTTGTCTATATAGCCTTTCTGTTGTCTATGTAGCCGTTCTATTGTCTGTGTGCTTATGTTGTCTATGTAGCCTTTCTGTTGTCTATGTAGCCTTTCTGTTGTTATGTAGCCTTTATGTTGTCTATGTAGCCTTTCTGTGGTCTATGTAGCCTTTCTGTTGTCTATGTAGCCTTTCTGTTGTCTAGTAGCCTGTCTGCTGTCTATGCAGCCTTTTGCTGTCTAGTGTAGCCTTTCTGTTGTCTTTGAGCCTTTCTGGTGTCTAGGTAGCCTTTCTGTTGTCCTATGTAGCCTTCTGTGTCATGTAGCTTTTTATGTTGTCTATGTAGCCTTTCGTTGTCTATGTGGCTCTTTCTGTTGTCTATGTAGCATTCTGTGTCTATGTAGCTTTTTGTGTCTATGTAGCTTTCTGTTGTCTAGTAGCCTTTCTGTTGTCTATGTAGCCTTTGTGTTTATTCAGTTTATTCAGTTATCAGTTTATTCAGCATACATATCGTACAAAGACATAATGAATAATGACAGTATATTAAGTAATCATACATAAAGTATCATTGTAAACTGTACAATAGTTGAATAGGGATATGAATGCTAGGACCAGTAATGGACAACCCGATAGGGTTATAATTATTGCTGGCCATGTAATCCATACAAATAAGATAAACTCAATATTACAATATCTTACGAAGGTAAGTATACATACAAAAAACCAATACAGAACAACAACAAAAACCATGGACAAGAAGACCAGACTGTACAACATGTCTTGTAAGGTATGCAAACGATTGTTTTGAGGAAGCAGAGATAGAAATGAGGTGAAGAATAAAAGTGAGGAGTAGAAATACGATGAAGAATAAAGAGAGAGGAGAAATAAGGTTTTGGGGAGTAATAATTAGAATTGGACTGTTGATGAAGTTTCTTCAGTTGAGCTTTAAATGTATTTTGTTTGGAATTGTTGTGATAGATTCTGGGAGAAAAATGTAATTCCAAAGTTTTGCGCCGTGATATGAATAAAGGTGCTTTCAAGGAAGTTTTGTGAGGGGAAGATGAAGTTTGTCGGCTTGTCTGGTGTTGTAGATGTGGGATTTGTTGTTGTGATAGTAATTACTGAAGTTCCGAGGTAAATGATTGTTGTGATAGTCAAACATGACGAGCGCAGTTTGAAGTTGGTTGAGGTGCTCTAATTGAGTGTTTTTCACGTGAGTGAATAATGGCAAAGTGTGAGTTCGGGGGGTGAGTTTGTGATAGTGCGAATGGCCCATTATGTGTGGTGTTAGTTTGGTGAAGTCGTGGTGTGATGTGGGAGGCCCAGATGATGTTACAGGAACTAAGGTATGGGAGAACTTAATGTTTTGTATAGTGATTTTAAGGTGTAGTCTGGAAGGTGGGGTTTAACTCTGTAGATGTACCAATTGCGTGAGATCGCTTTGGTAGTACCAGAGTTGATGTGTTCATTCCATGTTAGTTTGTATCAATTGGATGCCAAGGAAATTTGGTTGAGTGTACCTGGAGAAGATGGTCTGGTTATCTATTGTTAATGTTGATTGTGATTTGTGTTGGGTTGTAGAGAAAAGCATGTAGTTAGTTTTGGGAAACATTAAGAGAAAGTTTGTTAGCCCGAAACAGTCAGTGATTTTGCGAGTTCATGATTCATGTTGTTGAAAAAGGGCATCTATGGTAGGGTTTGAGGAAAGAGTTTGTGTAATCTGCAAATCAAATTAGTGTTAGGGTGTAGAGATGTTTGTAATGTCATTCATGTAAATGATGAAGAGGAGGGTCCAAGGATTGAGCTTTGTGGAAACGCAATGTGAGAGTTTGATGGTTGATGCGGTGGAGTGTATGTATGCTGATTGTGAACGGTTAGTAGGTAACGCCTGAACCACTCAAGGCTACTCCACGGACACAGTAATGATAAAGCTTGTGAAGAGAATAGTTGGTCAATGGTGTCGAAAGCCTTGAGAGATCCAGGAAAACCCCCAGGGTGTGGAGTTTATTTTTGAATGCAAGGGTGAGGTTTGTTGTTAGTTCAAGGATTGCCATGTAAGTAGAGCGTTTGGGCCTGAAACCGTATTGTTCATCGACAAGAATGTTGTGCTTATTGAAGAATGAAGACGACGTGTGTACATGATTTTTTCAAGTCGTTGAAAAAGATGGAAGAACAGAAAGGCCTGTAATTTGCCAATGTATGGGCGGTCGTGTTTTGAATAGGAATGACTTTGGCTGATTTGAGGTGATTGGAAAGGAACGTTTTTTTTTTTTTTTGTGAGAAGTGATTGTAAATAGGTGCTCAGAGGCGAAGTGATGTTATCATATGATTGTTAGCCAATCCCACGATCAATCTTGTCGGTACCCGCAATTTTACCAGGTTTAAGTAGGTGGCGAAGTTTGATGCAGTTCATTCTACAGTAACTGGATTCAGGCACTGAGGTGAAGGTTTTTTGGAAGATGATTGTTAAATGAGTGATTGGAAGGTGGAATTTGTTAGCCAAGTTTTTGCCCAGGTTAGTGAAGTTATGGTGAATTGCATTAGCATGTCAAGCGGGTCAGTTATATGACTTATTATTATGAGTGATGGTAAGGGATTTGTTTAGTGGGATACTTCCTGCCTAGAATGTTGGTGAGGAATGGCCAGGTTTTGGTAAGATCACCCCCCCCCCCCTCCCCCCCCCCCCCCCCCCCCCCCCCCCCCCCCCCCCCCCCCCCCCCCCACCTTTTTTAATTTTGAATTTGTTCGTGTTGGTGTTTTCTTGGCAATACGAAATAATGTGAGTTAATTGTTTTTACGTTTGTAGTGCTGTTTGGGGTGGTGTGTTTTTTCTTAAGGTACGTTTTGTTGTAGAGGCCGTGCTTGTGTTGATTGACTTGGAAATCGCTGTTGTCATCCCAGGCTGCTTATGGTTACGATTTTAGGAAGTCTTCTTTTGTAAGGGGAATGTTCGTTGTAATGTTTGGTATAAGTTTGTAAGAAGTTGTTGTACAGCTATATTAGGGTCATTTTCTGTAGTATATGTTCCCATGATCAGTGTTGAGTCTACGGTAAAATGTACGAATGTTGTGATCTCTGAAGTCACGTTTAGTGCATTGTTAGTTTTTGTGGCATGCGTATGCTTAGAGATGTAATGAGGAATTGGGAAATGATCTGTCCAGTAGATCCACCCGTGACAAATATTCTTGGTATGGAGTCTGTGTCTGTGGAGTTGGTGATAATGTGATCAATGAGCGTGGCCGTGTTAAGCGTAATTCTTGTAGGTCTGATAATTTTGGGGATAAGAGCTTTTGCAAGTGACGTGTTGATAAAGTCATGAATGTGTGGGTGAGTGATATTTGAGAAGATTGATGTTAAAGTCACCGAAAATATAGACAATCACGGTTGGTTTTATTTGTTCAGTGAGAAGATGCCTCGAAGCTGTGTTAAAATTTGGGATTGTGTGTTCATGCAGTCGTTAAAATAACACCGACGGTTGTGGTTTGGGTCATGGTTGGTGTTAAATGGTGAGTCATTGAAAAGTTAGTCAAATTCTGGTCCTGGGTTGGCGATGATTTGTATGAGAGGTGATTTTTATGTAAAGACAACTCCCCTTCCTCTGCCAAGTGAGGGGTCCTGGAATGTACGTGAGCCATTAAAGTGAGGTGGTGGACTTGTGTCAGGAGCCATGTTTCTGGAAAAGGCTAAGACGGAGAATGAGTGGTTGAGGGGATCAAGGTAGTTAGTGATTTCTTCATATGATTTTGTGATAATGGCGACCGTTGAAATGGAATATGGAAAAATGGGCGTTGCTTGGTGGATTTATTAGTGTGTTGAAGCTGTCGTCTGGGTGATAGCGGGAATCAGAACCAGGATTGTTTGCAGGTGTGATGAAAGGATGGGTGTCACATGTTTGAGATGATATGGGATCTATAAGTAATGGGTTGATGCAAAGGGAGTTAAGTTTGATGATGTTCAATTTAGTGTTGGTGAAAATTCAATTAGTGATGCGCGAAGTCTCGTCGTGGAGCTGGTGGTTGATGGCAGTTCGATATTGCAGGGCATGGCATACTGAAAGGGATAAAATCAGGAAATAATAGCGAGGAGGGTTATAAGGGAGAGAGAGAAGAGAGAATGAGGTGAGAGAGAAAGCGAAGAGAAGAGAGGGAGAGAGTGGGGGAAACTTGAGAGGATGGGTTGGATGAGATGGTTGAAGAAGAAATAAAGTTTAAACAGAGAGCAAATGAGAAACCGCGTGGATAACAGTGAGGCAATACATGTGGGCAAGATGTATTGACAAGTCGGACAAGACGAAAGCAACAAAGACAAGCCAGAGGTAGGACAAACAAGGGGACATAAGACAATTTTAAAAAAAAAGCGTAAGATTATAATACAAAAAACAAACAGTACAGAGGTTGATCAAATAAGTTGTAACCAACAAACAAAATTTGAGTACAAAAATGACGGGAAAAACCGCCCAAAAATGCGGGAGGTTGGAGTTGAGGAAAGAGTATTTAACGTAAAGGTCAAAACAAATTGGTGCAGAAAAAAGGACATTGACAAAGAGATATGGCTCAGTACATGGGAAAGTGTGATGAGCACATATAACATTTAGTCAATGTGAGGTTACACTGCAAAATATTAAAGTGCAACCAAACTTTAGTTGTGCTGTAATATGTGTGTATGTGGTGGGTGTGTGTGTGTGTGTGTGTGTGTGAGTGTTGCGAGTGCACGCGTGCGTGTTAAAATGGGAGCATTGAATGGCACAAACATACAATAGAACAATATACACATTGGCATAGAAGAACCCATATTTACAAGGAGACAAAAAGTTATCATTATACATCATGGAATATGTACATAATGAAAATATAGACAATATAATTGTTTAAACCAAAAGGGAACATGATGTGGAAATTACAAAGCAATATAATGAGGCATGAAGGAACCAAATGTTAGTAAAATAACCCATGAATGATGAGGCGTATAATAGCAACACGTAGTATACTATGTTCTTCACCAAATAGACAAGTCACTTTCACACCGCGAATTGATGTGGCCGAAGTGAAAGAAACGTCGCCACAGCCGACGCAAATCACAACGCACGCGCGCCGAGAACGCCCGTGACAAGAGGTGCACTGTAGAATGGAACACTTTCATCGCTTGATAGACAAAGGCCGAATAGATAATCGCATATTAGGGATGAACAAAGTATAGTATAGGTCGCACATAAAGAACGAGATAGCCAGTACAACGACTCTATGTGCCGAATGTATTGATAATCCCCTGGATGGTAATGTACAGGGAATTGAGGTGCAAATCTATAAAAAATAAAAAAGACGGCGTTCAGACATAAGATATGTAAGGATGTAATAAAAAAAAAACACGAGGGTTGGGGAGTAAACATAATTTATACAAAGAAAATCGGGGAAGCTAAGGCAGATACAGTTACAAAATTTAAAAATATGATGCAATGATGCAATGCACGTTATATGAGTAACCCATGGACTAACCACAAAGATTAACAGTTAAACTAAAGCACTATAACCTGAGAATTTGCTAACGGTCGTGGATAGGCCATATGTGATTGAAATCATACGCTAAATACGTTAGGTGGTGTACGTGAATACAAATACACTGTTAGCATATGGAACAGGTTTAATAAGCTCTAAGGTATCAAAAAGGAGATTTTGTAAAAATAACATGAGGCGGTACATGTGAAGGCATAAAACAGAATGAATATGTTTATAATGGTACAAATTGATATTATGGAGCATAACAGATAATATGTACGGTGTTGTATTGTGTGTATTGTTGTGGTGTGAGGGTAGGTGTGGGTTTTGTTGTTGATACACAAGCAATAATACAATTTGTCATGAGAAGTCACATGAAAATACAGACAATAGGGGATATACCAAATTAAAATAAACCAAAAGCAAATTATGTGCGTAAAAGTGGTATAGGGGTGTGTGTGTGTGTGTGTGTGTGGGGTGGGGTGTGTGGGTGTGGTGTGTGTGTGTGTGTGTGGTGTGTGTGTGTGTGTGGGTTTTAAATATGGGAGAAATTATAACTACCGCATCATACAATAGTACAGCTGGGGAATATTATAAACTTGAATATTGCGAACGATACAAGGCAATGAGGTTATGTAGCCTTTGTCTTGAGCCTTTGTCTATGGAGCCGTTGTCTTGTAGCCTTTTCTGTTGTATATATAGCCTTTGATGTCATTGCAGGCCTTTCTGATGTATATGTAGCTTTTGTTGTCTATGGAGCCTCTTCTGTTGGCTATGTAGACCTTTATGTTGTCGATGTAGCGTTTTGTTGTCTATGTAGCTTTTCTGTCGTCTGGTAGCCTTTGTTGTCTATGTGGCTTATGTTGTCTATGTAGCCTTTATGTTGTCTATATAAGCATGTGTATTATTATTATTATGTAGCCTTTATGATGTATAGGTAGCTGATGTCTATGTAGCCTTCTGTTGTATATGTAGCCTTTCTGTTGTCTATGTAGCTTGCTGTTGTCTATGTAGCCTTTTGTTGTCTATGTTGTCTATGTCTATGCAGTGGGCTGGACAAATAAGTCCAACCATGAGTTGTTAAAGCAATAATAGCACATTTTTTTGGAGGTGCCCAATTTTTCAAAAATGTTGAGATGAATTTTTACACGTTGCATTGGTTTGGACTGGCTAGTAAACAATACCTGTGAATGGTTTTAAGCTCGAAAATTTTCGTGTGTCGCAAACGATAGGGATTTGTCATTAGAATAATTAATATCGGAGCTCTCCAATAATATACAACGGGCTGCTGGAAACGGCCTTCTTCCAATCTGAAATAGCCAGGAAAAGGGAAATAGCGCATGTACATGTTCTCGCTCATCCCATGGTTGTTCAGGCAAGTCACGTTAGTGGTCATTTCTTGAGGTTGCACTGTTTCATCATGGATGGACATAAAATTAGCTATTTCCAGCTCTGCTGTTAATTACAATCTGGGGGAATCCCAATTCTGATACAAAATAGCTTATGATAATACACATTTTGAGCATTCTCGTTCACAGGTGTAGTTGTTGCTATATAGTTTGCTAGACAATTACCAACATAACGTGCAAAATATTTCAAATTTTGAAAATTGGGGGCACTCTTCAAAAAATGTGCTGTTATTATTAGGTATGTGTGTGGTGTTGTGTATGTGTGGTGAATGTGTGTGCGTGCATGTGTGTGAGTGATGTGTGTTGCAAAGCATGGTGTGGGTGTGTTATGAGGAGTTCTGTGGGCTATTTAGGACTAGAATTAAGACCCTTTAATCGTGTTCCTTTTTTTCCGGGCGAAATTTTTCTACCGACAACATCTTGCAGTTGTGCGTGTGCTAGCAATGGATACCTGAGGGTGTTACCTAATGGTGGTGTAGATGCTTATAGGTGCACCCTACTGGTGTGGATAGTAAGTATGAAAGAAGATTCAGTAGCTTCCCACAATGCCTTGCTTCCATTGGAAGTTTTTGTAGGCAGTAGCTTCCCACAATGACTTGCTTCCAATGGAGGTTGTGTACAAGTATACTGAGTGAACGTTTAGGATGAAAACACTCTTAAATGAAAGTTTGTGATCAGTACTGTCAATTTACCATGTTTCAGCACTAACGATTCACATCTAGTACCGTACAAAACCTCCATTGGAAGACATGCATTGTGGGAATCTACTGAAATCTTATCTGTAAGTATGTATTATAAATTGAGTTTCTAGAAAATAAGGTGTGGGATTGTGGGATTAGTCTCTACAGGGATATGGATTAAAATACATCTATCGTTACTAACACAAATGAGATCTGTTGTCGTCAGCTATGCGTTTTGTTATGCTTTGACATTATGGGCTGAAAAGGTCAGAGGTTCATCTAGAGTTCAATTTGTTTGTAGAAATGCCTATGACCACCAAATTGGTTCAAAAGGAACCCTGACCTGAATCACCGAACCAACTCTTGAGGTCAACGGTCACAAACATAGGTTCAAGGTCAACACACACGGGGAATTGCATAGGTATGTGTAGAGTCTTGCCTATAATAGTAATTTGAATGCTGTGGGGTCCTACATGGGGGATAGTAAGTTCTATATGAACAGGGAACTGGGATGCCTGAGGAGGCAGGCCCCCCGCCCCACTTTTGAAGTATAGAGAAGAAAAAGTCGTTGAGGGTACTGTGCAAAGCTTTAATACTTTATGAAATTACCGGGGTCAATGCACTTTATATCCATTGGAAAACACAGGCATCACAGATCATCAGTGGAAAAACATAAAGACTTCATCTTTTGCCATATGACCCTCTCCCACTTTCAATAATGTTCCATTGTGTATGGCATGTATCTGAGAGTTTGCGGGGATAGCAAGTGAATATCAAACAGCGGAGGAAGCGGAGGAAATTTTAAGGCTAAATTCATCATCTTTTTGCATGTTTGACCGGGTATGGAATGGATTGGATTTGTAATCTTGGGATCAGTTATTCTGAATATTACTCCAGAATCGTGGCGACCAAACCGGGGGGGGGGGGGGCTTTTTTAAGGGGGGGGGGGCAAGTTGCCCCCTCTGGCTCGAAAAAGCTCGAAAGGGCCCACATGTGGCCAGTTTTATCCTCTTTTTCGGGAATTTCAACCAGATCAGGCAAAATTTGGGCAACCGCAAAAAGTAAGAGTAATGCGGCAATTTTGCGGCGCTTACGCACATTTTCTCCATTCGACCAATGGGAGCAAATCACCGGGACGATTACAAATTTTGCCCCATCTGGCAGGACGACTTGGGAAATTTGCCCCCTCTGGGTCGACTGCCGCCTCGGTACGCCACTGCATAGAATGTCTCATGAACTTGATCTCACTCATGTAAATCTTACATTTTTGTCTCTTTTGCAGCCCAGTTCATAGTTGTGAATCATGGCCACAACATAGTAAAGCCATTGAGGATTTGGCAACCCAGAATAAATTCCTTACCATAAATGGTAACGTCGTATCATGCACTGTAAGTATATTACCAGAAATGTATTTAAGAATAAACCATACATTAAGTATTACAAGTGCACAGGCCCATACCCATGATTGCTTATTTATTTATTTAAGAATGGATATTCATAACATGTGGTAAAAATCGTAGCAAAGTTATTTTGGAATTCAACACTACAAATATTGAGCTCCCTGGAAAACGTTTTCGCTATTCACGTCGTCAGCAGATTGTGGGTGCTGTTCGATAGTACTTCCTGTCCACTGATAACCTCCCCGATATGTAAATATAAACTCAAGGTGACCTCATAAGTTTTAATTGGGGCATTTTGTGAGCCACGCATGGTCCCTCGACTTACTTAAAAGTTGTTGAGATTTTTAAATCATCTTGAACCATCGGCCTAAGTATAGTGTTTGTGCCTAATCTTACATGCAAAATTCAATCTACTCTAGAAGAAATTGTAATTTTGTATGTTCTATCCGAACGGACAGAAATTACAAAACAAGGTGGCTACAGGCATGGTTCCGTTTGATACAACTTTGTCATAACATCAAAAAAATCATGGTCAGAATCAAACTGAAAAATTTTTGGAAATAGCATTTTTCGGTGTGATATATCGGGACCCATACAACAAATGAGGGTACTAGGATAATGATGAAATGCTTCCATTTAAATGTTGCCAATGCCCATTCTAAGGGGTAAGGAGCCGGGGGCCCGGGGGGTTCTCACATGGGGAGGAAATATGGGTATGTACCGCCTATAAGACCCTCATTTTCAGGCTCTTTTTCACTTCCAGTGACCCCCATTTTAGGCCAATTTCAGTTCCAGAGAATTACTTTTCATGTCCAAAGCCATATTCTACCAAATTTTTCTTTGAAAAACGTCAAAAAGTAGCTGATAATTGAGGTAAATCACAGTTATTCGGAATTTTTCGGGAAAGGAAAATCTAGTTCCAGAGTGACCGCATTTTGGACCTTCATATCAGCTCTGGAGCCTCAATTTTTGAAAATCCAGGCAAGCATATAGACCTACCCAAAAAAGGTTGGAACCCCCAGCATATAACACACCATTTTTATCAAGGAAAAAGATGATTTTATGTTTTGTTACTAATAAAGTCGGGATCCAACTTATTTAGGTCTAGAAAGAAACAGACGTAAATGGAATCTTCAAAAAACCAGGCCCGTCACAAAAGGGGCAAAAGGTCACTATTGCTGCCATGTTAATAAAAGTCTAAAATTTTGACAAGAAAGTCAACTTTTTGGTGATTTAAAATGTTCAAAAAGTAAAAAAAGGAGATTTTAGGGGGGGGTGTTGGGTCCACTTTTACCAAAAAAAGGCCATTTTTTTTTAAACACTTAAAATACTTAAATGCTGTTGTTCACAAAGAAGCATGATATAGGATTTGATATGACCCTCCTAACATAGCAATTTAGACACAAAGTGGGCAATTTGAATTTGGAAAACAAAAAAAAAAACAAAAATGGACGGATTGTGGTTTTTAAAGCTTCTTCACAATCTATCTAGGCTCTATTTACATAACACTTACGTCTATTCCCTATGCGTTTGGAACAGGGGGTCGGTAACTACCCGTGCAAATTCCCGCCTTCATGAGACGTCTAAGGGTTTTGTAACATTTGAATCCTTGGCGGAGGCTGGCTGTCACATTGGTGTACTGCCTAAAGGGGCAATCAAGATCCCAAGCCTCACCAAGAATACGGATCAGAGCACTGTCTTCTCCGTCACACTCTGGTAAGTTTTGTCAAAAGTACTGTTAAAATTACCATAGAAAAGGAAAAGGAAGAATCAAATCATGTTTATAATTGAATAGCCCAAGAATGAAATCAATTTTTTAGCACCCCTGTGTGATCATCATTGTTGTGCACAAGCACTTCACTTTCTTTTTCTTTTAAAAAAAAGAATAGTTTTCGTTTTGTTGTTTTTTTCTGTCCAATGTCTGCGGGCCCACACGAATAGCGTCGTTGACCGCATCTGCTCTGTGGGCCGCCCATTGAAATCTCACTAATGTTAGCGTCCTGCGGAAGTGACTTTCTCTAGGAAAGATAAAAAATTATTCATATAGTACAAACACCTGGAGTAGTGTATTTTCAAAACCACCGTACGTGACTAATTTTCAACAACTCACCGTCTCTCCTGGTACAGGAGCGGTACCGTGTGATTCGTAATCAACCAACAGTTGATATGCAAATTATTAGCGTGTTCGCCCGGCGCTGTGTTCACGGAAGTGAGTTTACGCAGTACGCTTAGTCGACGCATGTTGTCCACTTTGCAAACTGGCAAAGCAACAAATGCCAAAAACTAATTTGTTTTAGATTTGTTTTTCAAAATATTTGTAACAGGAAAGATTCCGTGACTGGACATGGCGAACATTTTAGATTATAGTGAGAATAATTATGTCCTCTATACACGATATTAATAAGTTTTCAAGAAGATTTTAGTTTGTGAAAGGGATTCAAACATATGTTACAGAGTGGAGTTCATCACAAATCAACAACGCTGCATCCGATGCAGTCAAATTAGCCATCACTCTTGTACCATCCCAACCTGTGGCATGAGCAACATTCTATAAAACATGGATGTCAGTGTTGAAATGACTAGGCATATATTTGTTTTGTGTAGGTGTTGTTGTTCGTGTTTTCTTTGTACATATACCAGCCTCTGTTAGGCATTGGTCGTACTGGGAGCGGGGGCAAGTTGCCCCTCTACTCGAAAAAAAGGCAGGGACAATATGGGCCAAAATGTGTATTCTATCCCTCTTCTCTTTTTTTGGAATTTCAACCAATTTCAGGCCAAATTTGGGATAAAATAAAGTCAATTCGGCAATTTTCACACGCTACGCACGCATTTTGTCAAATTCAGACATAATCGAGGAAATCACCGGGGCAATTTACAAATTTTGCCACCTCTCGTGGGATATGACTTGAAAATGTGCCCCCCAGACGTCTGGGTCGACTGCCTCAGTATGCACATTTAGGGAAAGACCAATACATATTAATAAAGGTAGATGCAGCGTATAACCCGATGAAGAATAGGCAGCCACCGTAACCATGTTTTTTAAATGAACTTGCAGGCCCCACGCGTAACCTGTTGGCCTGGAAACGGGTACATCTTTCTATGCAAATGAGGAATATATGAATAAATTGGTTACACAGATTATGGAAACAAAATCTGAATAAAATGGTTACCACGCTAGGGAAACGAGTACGCACTGCGCAAAACAAATAAGTTAACGGCTTTGTGCGGGCACTCGGTGTCTAACTTAAATTGAAGTGCGGTGAAGGGAAAGAACTAAAAACATAGAAAGAAACAACTTGGGTTTACTGCCCTAAACCCTCAAACTATTCAATGCATATTGCTTGCTTTTCCATCCCTAGTACTTTCTGATTTCTTTTTTTCACAGTATCCCAGGATACTGACTGGGCAGCCTGTTTATCAGACTCATACGTCTACCTGAACCACAACGTTAAAACCTAAATAAGGACCCAGCTGAATATCTACCATAGGTGTTACCGTAGCAGCTGGAAAGCCTCTCTCAAACCTTTAAGAATTGAACAATCAGGAAATATGAGAGAGAGACGCCGCTAGATACTAGAAGATTGTACATTTATGATTAGATTGGCATTTCAAACTATAACCATATCCGGACTTATTTAAAAGAAGTTGGTCAGATCTTTTAACATATGGATAGCCTTGTGTGTAATTTGATTAAAATTATGGCAAATTTAAAAAATGTAGCAGCAGGGTAATAATAAAAGTACAGGAGTAATAATTTCTTGGCCAGGTTACTAGATACACCCGCTTCCCAGCCAAAATGGCACACCACTGGGGTGCACATAGACCCAAGCCTTCATTTGCAACAGTAACGTGAGTGAGTGTGTGCATGGCCAAGAATATACTCAAACTATAACCGGCTATAATGTGTGGGTTTGGTATGTCAATTGAAACAGGTCCCGTAGGATTTTGGTGCTCTCTAACGTTGATTTTTCTGCGTTTTCATTCAAAGGGGGACACGACGTCAGAAATGATTGGGGTGCACATTTTCGGGACGCCTGCCCCTTCCTCAAGGGGGGAAAGTTAGACAGGGGGGGGGGGGGGGGGGAAAATTTAAATCGAGTCAAAATTGTGTTTTAAGTACATTAAATGTTAGTCTCCTTATGAGGATTAGAAAAAGTATATATGTGCCTGGTTCCGACCCTTTAGGTAAAGGGATAGCCCCAGATGGTTCAAGGTCATCATGGGTGAAAATTCCCCAATGCTCAGATTTTGTTGAAAACTGGTGATAAGTTGTATTGTATTGTTCACAGGTTCCAACAATGTATTATTTTTCACTGTGTGTGAAATTTCGGTGGGCTAAGTATAGAGCAAATGTCGCAAGGGTCTACCATGGTCTATGGTGGTCACCAGAACTTTCCTGGATGTCGCAATGGTGATATCAAAAAAAACAATTAAAATAACATTTTCTGTGTCAGTATGACACAAGGAATCATTTGACCCCACTTTCAACAAAACGGAGCATTTTTTACCCAGGGGACCCTTGAAACCATACAGGGCTATACCGCTTAACTAAAGGTTGGAACATAGGCATACATATATTTTTTGTCCTTATGAGGATACGAAGTGTTAGTGTACCCATTTAAACACAATTTGACTCGATTTTAAATTTTTCCCTGTACTAACATTCCCCCCCCCCCTTGAATGAAGGGGGCATCAGTCCGAAAAATTTTGCACCCATCATTTTCTGACAGGTTTTGGATCCTATTAAAACCCAAACAGCACAAAATCAATTTTAGCATGAAAATCCTACGGGAATACACACCACACCACAAATCCAAATTCAGCTTAGTTTTTGATGTTACCTGCAGAGCACTACAAACTAAGCACACCTTGATTTTTTGGTAGTTTTTATGAAAATACACACTTATCAGAGGTGGCTAATGAAAATTTAGTTGCGGGGTCATCCTCGAAAGCCAAAGATGGCAGCCAAAACATGGCCGCCGTTTTGGCTAAACACACATTATTTGAGGGTAATGTCCTATGTGAGCATCCAATCACCATTGTTATTGGGTATATTGAAGATCATTAATTATCGACATATAATACCAAACTCTTTTGTGGGTTCTTGTTATTACACACCCTTTGGGGTCCAAAAAAGGCATTGTTTTGCCATTTTTTGTCAAAAATTTTTTATTTTTTGAGAAAAATAGCTTTCTCCAGATATCAAAATTGTTCTCATAATGGGATCAAGACTTACAGGAATTTGGCTTATATAATATGCATCTGTGTGAAAAGCACAGGATCATAAGCAAGTTTAACTAGAAAGTTATAGTGTCTAAGAGATGAATGTGGTTCTTAATCACAAAAATGCAATTTTTTTGCACATTTCTCTAAAATGACAAATGTATGTCAATACCAATATATAAAATGATATATGACAGTTTTTAATCACATAACTAGAATAAATGTTTGATTAGTTGCTGCAAGGCCTTACTGATTCATTTTTTTGAGGTAACCTCTAAATCCAAGATGGCAGCCAAAATGGCTGCTTGTTTTGACACAAATTTATTTTTTAAGGATAATATTTGAAGAAAACATCCAATCACAGGTGTTTTGTCACTTAAAGCAAATCAAATTTTCTACTTGATGTTTTCACTCTTTAAAACCTTAGTTACATAGCTCTTAAATAGAACACCTACTTAAGCAACTGCGTGTAGAATTGTGTTCCACCGCTGCAAGTTGTCCATTTCAAATATGCAATTTGCCAGGAAGTGTGATAAAACTATAATTAGTTTGAAGTCGGGATTACTATTGTTGCCCATATTATGTAATATAC
The DNA here is from genome assembly GCA_023653785.1 of Ophioderma brevispina. Classification (NCBI taxonomy): domain Eukaryota; kingdom Metazoa; phylum Echinodermata; class Ophiuroidea; order Amphilepidida; family Ophiodermatidae; genus Ophioderma; species Ophioderma brevispina. Next base: position 2,358 of record JAMKCH010020780.1, on the reverse strand, counting down.
ACCGAAGAAAACAGTTCATTTTGTCCTTTGTCTCAGCTCTGTATTGTTCAAACTATACGCAAAGAAAACTACAGCATAAAAATCTGCATAAATAGGCTGGTTTCTTGAACTCCATTGGAGAATGCAACTCAGTGTTGACTTTCATTCCGTTTTTCCGGCACCCAATTAGATGGAAGTGCATCGCATACCATCTTGGATAGGAACGATCAGAAAAAAATAAAAAATTTATCAACAAAATTCAAAATCATGTTGGGGAGAAAGAATATATCATTTGTAGTAGTAGGAGAGGTTGCTTACTTAACTAGGACTTAAAATAACAAAGTGATATTAAAAAATGTGTCCGTAAACAGATTCTTTTTCAGCACAGGATGAGCTTCAAACCTTGTGACCACCCAGTGGCAACTGCATGAACTTTTGGCTTCACTGAAGCTGGGCTGGTGTTTTGCAAAGATAATGAACTATTATTTGGGACCGTTTTCTTTGCCACTCGCATGCGTTACTGCAAATCTCCGCTTGCACTTCTGCATGTACGCGGATATTTGCAGTTCCGCATGCTTAAGTGCACGCAGACATTTACACTTCCGCATAATGGGAAGTGCAATTTTCCGCGTTGCAGATTTCCGCTTGCGGAAACTGTAAAATCAGCGAAAGTGCGAAGTGCAAAGATCCGTTGCACTTCCGCATGCGGCACTGCAAAATCCGCGTGGATGCGGAAGTGCAATGTCCGCGTGCATGCGGAGGGCAAGCGGACTTTTGCATTTCCGCATGGTGCGGAAGTGCACGCGGATATTTGCACTTTCGCGTATATGCGTATATGCGGAAGTGCAAATGTCCGCGAGCGGAAGTGCACGCGTACATTTACACTTCCGCATATATGCGGAGTGCAAAATTCCGCGTTGCATTTCAGCTTGAGGAACTGTAAATATCCGCGAAGATGCGGAAGTGCAAAGATCCGCTTGACTCCGCATGCGGAACTGCAAATATCCGCGTGGATGCCGGAAGTGCAAATGCCCGCGTGCATGCGGAAGTGCAAGCGGACATTTGCATTTCCGCATGGTGCGGAAGTGCACGCGGATATTTGCACTTCCGCGTATATGCGTATATGCTGAAGTGCAAATGTCCGCGTGGCATTTCGCATGCACGCGGACATTGCACTTCCGCATACACGGGGACATGTGCATTAAGCAATTGGATGTGGAAGAAATGCACGCCAGATATTCAGTTATAAGTTCGTCACGTATTTCATATTAGCATGGATATAGTAATCAATCATTTATGTATTCATCAAAATGGTACTTTCCAAAAGTCACAACAGTGTTGATTTAAACATTGTCCAATAAGTGCGTGTTATTAACGGCTCTAACAAAGGGAAGATCTGCCAATACCAAAAAACCAAGATTAAGCAATAGGCCTATACAATTCGGCCACAAAGATGGGGCGACCAATAACCGCGACGAGAGACTATACAATTTGCAAAACAATGCGGGATCGGGGCGGGGACTACAATTATCGCGACAAGGGAGTTCTTTTGCAATTCGACAACAAAAGAGAGGATGCACATTGCCACAACGGACAAGTGTTTTGGTAGGGAAAATCCTGGACGAATCTATTTCCTGGACGTTTCTACGATTTTAATCCCTAATCACCCGTCAATCAGTGTTACTCTGCAGCGATAACTTGTAACTAGTCTTTGACCGTGCTCACACAAGAATCGCTCACAGTATAAACTAAATATTTCATTAAGTTCCAACTGTAAGTTTGTACGGTTTTTCGCGGCTGCCAATATGGAGTACCAAAAGGTTTAAAACTCATTAAAGATTTAGTTATTATAGAGGACTGGGATTTTTTTCTACGGATATAGTGAGGGGACTGAGGCTGCCTTGAAATGAGTTTTTCAGAAATTATTTCGCTGTGTTCAACATAAGATTTGCTACTCTCATTTTGGCCAGGACACATCCTCACATAAGTGTTACAGAAATAAAGAAAGAAATAGAGAAAGGATAAAGAAATAAATTAAGGGTCCATGGAACGTCGCTCATAGCCTCGTCCCAGAGCCCAGATTTTACCGGAATGTGTCTCAACATTTTGGTCCGAAGAAAGAAAGCTGCTATTTTTCCATTTACCCTGTGAAATCTTAGAGCCAAAGGATGTTTGGTTTGGATGTTATGAGCGAAAATGCCCTATTTTGGCGACAAATTAACCTCTACACATTACGCTATGGGGCTTACAAATAACGTTTTTAGCTCTCGTATGAAAACGGATTGAAATAGCGGCGCGAAACTTTACAGGTTGGGGTTTTGGAGGGAAGGCCAATCTATCAAGATAAAAACTTCATTTCCTTAATCGTGCCATCCACCT
>JAMKCH010020779.1:0-21658 GCA_023653785.1 Ophioderma brevispina | reverse complement strand
TATCTGTACATGATGCAGTCTTCAAATACCTCATACTCGTTATGGGATATAGTGAAAATGATCGCACGATCTAATCTCCCAAGATTAGCACCTAATTCATGTAATTGTGGTCACGTGTTGAAAGAATCGAAGATTCACTAATATCCCAACACATTGTGTCAGTTATGCCAAATAAACATTGGTTACAGTGGGTGACATAACGATGTGTATACGCAATCTGAACCTTAGCTACTGTGTTTGGGATTATGGTTAAATGCATTTAAATCCTTTCATCTCCAATTGTATGGGCACTTAAAAGCACTCAAAAGGGCTTCCGTGCTATGGTGTTTATTGCTGCAGCGCATCTAAGTGCAATGTTTTAGGCTACGTCGAAACTAATAGAAAAAAATACTTAATTTGCTTTTGACTGTGGACAAAGTTAGTTTTAACCCCGTCTACATGGCAATTTTTGTAACAAAACCCGAAGGGGGGGGGGGGGGGGAGGTGGTTACACCCCCCTGTGAGTTTCGTTACTGAACACCGATGTCTGTAAATTGGTACAAAGGATAGCTTTGAGTTTCTGCTTTCCATGGTACCAAAATAGTACTAACATCACCATTATGACGTCACCATGACGTCATATGTTGAGGAAAGTCGAAAATACCGAAATTATAGGGTGGAAAAATGATATTTTGCATTAGTGGACTCAACCCTATTATAGCTTAAAATGTGTCAGATATAAAACTAGTCATTTCCCATCAGTAGAGTTAAAAACCGCATGAAAATCTGATTCCCTAACCTTTATGGCGAAAATTGAATTTTTCACTGTGTTGGTCTATGGAAATGGCAGTTTTGCTGACATGCGAACTTTATGACGTCATGGTGACGTAATGCTAGGCATGTTGGTACTCATTTTGGTATACAATGGAAGGAGGACGACTAGCTATCTATTGGTACCAAAAGCAAGTGTCTGTGTGTGTCCTGTTTGTGTTAGGCATGTTGGTACTTCTCTTCCGGAGGCCCCCCCTATCGATCACTTTGGGGATACCCTGTATCTTAACTATACCCGGTGGATGTGTTTTGGGATTAAAACGAGCGGAACGTGTCCCCCCCAATTGACAATTACATTAAATAAGTGGCACCAAAAAGGGGTTTTAGCAAGCCGGGAAAATCCTGAAGGGGGTGGTAAACACCCCCCTTCGGTAGACGAGGGTAACAAAGAAAAATGTTGTAAATTAGAAAAAAAATAGCCCAATCAAAATTGATATCCTTACCATGACATGAGCTTATTTGTGAGGTATTTGGATGACCCATGTCGTGTAATTTGAAAATTGTGAGCACTGAGAATTAAAGCTAGAAACTGATATTTTGGTCATTTTGTGATTATGGCCTTTAAGTTCACAAAAACATGTTTGGTTTTGAGTCAGAAATTTGCGATAATATCAATTTCCCATCTATTTCATACTTCTTCAACTTTGACGTCATGTAGTGGCTTCATATTGCGAATGTTGGTATCAATTTGATGCCAATTAGAAATGAGTAACTCTAAATATCGCGTGGTATTAATGTATAGGAATTAGATGCAGTAGGGGAAAGTCGGGTGGGGGTGGTTCGGGACTTTGCTGAGTAAGTGCGAGTGCGCGTACGTGAAAGTGTGTTGCGAATGGGTTGTATGGGTATGTTTGTGTGTGTGTAAATGAATGTGAGATTGGAATACTTACGTGTGTATTTTTGGTTTAATAATCGTCATTCTTTTGTTTTTAAAAAAAGTTAATTTTACATTTTTACATATTTTAAAAAAGAAATTATGTACTAATATTTAAAGCCGACTCACATTAAAAGTTTCCTGTTTTTTTTAAACTGCAATAATATAATGATAATAACATTATGTAATTTGATCCAGGTTGATTCATAATGTATTATTTTAAATCATCTTTACTTGTATTATTGTAACGATTAATTTGTAACTGTACTGCATTATTTACATAATTATCATATTGTGTTGCGGTTTCTATGAACAAAAAAGGGACACAACAAAAAATCTAATAACATTTCCAGTACCAAATTTATGTTTTATAATTATTTGGTCTATCTTAAAGCACTATCCGTGATTTGCTAAAATCAGAAAATCGAAAAAAAAATCATCAACTATCTGATGTTTCCCATGTTTGTGGCAAGTTCGGGTGTCCTAAATACCTGCAAGTGACCGAAAGCAAGCGTTAATAAGGACAAAAATTTGATATTTAGGCATTACTGTCCAGCACGCGCACGGACAATTACTACAACACGTTAATTGAATGGGGATTCGTATATCTTTGACCCGCTTTTTCTTAATGTTCTGGCAATTTTTCAATTGGAAAAGATAATTTATGAGCATTGTACTACTCAATTTTACTTTTAGATTATTTTTTTTTTTTCCTGGAATTTCAAATATTTGATCTTTAGGAGTGGATCACTGATAGTGCATTTAACTCATAAAAGCCATTGTTTAACTGTATAGTGCAACACTGTGGAGAAAGCGGCAAAAAATGGTTACTGTTCAGGTCCAAATTGCACCCTAATAGATAACGATCAATTTTTTGAATTTTTTTTTCACCCTAATTAGTAATTGTCTAGAGCACTATATATTGCCTGTGCAGGATTTTGCGAATTATTCCAATGGAAATGCATTTTCTGGAGTAGGGCGCCAGGAGCCCCCCCACCCCCATCCACTAACGTGTGTAAAATCCCGTTGAGTGGTTAAGAATGTAAACTATGAAGTACAGGAAAATGTACTTTGCTTTTTCGTCATTTATCTTGTAACTTGTGTTAAAATTGTACAGTATCATACGCAGCATTCATTCTACCAACTAAATACGCCTACCGTAAAAGTAAATTACATTTAAAAGATGGTCTAAATTTACAGGCAGGTTTGTTAGGTTGGTGTGGTCATCCTGCTTTATCCCTACATATTACCAAGCTCTTTAATAACTCACCGAAACACTATTTCAAGGTTTTAAGTAAATTAACTTTGAGAGTATACTGCTAAACATTTACCTATTTTGCTGGCAGAATGCCCGAAATATGTAACATTTACAAATCTTTAATAGTGTACTGTTTCCCGAGACCCCGTTGAGTACAATCAGTTCAATAGGTCTCCTTTTGGTAACTTTGCCTCAAAAGCTCAACGTTAGCCAAATTTCGGCGCCAATCCGGCAAAATTTCACAAAATTTAAGTTCCTAAGACCCTACCATTGGGACACAAATTAAGTTACCAGGCACCCAAGTTAGGAAATCGGCCGCACATCCCTACCTGAAAAACATTAGAGCCGACTCCTACCGGTGCAATCGATCTGCATTTAAATGTCATTCACAAAAGCAACCCCAACCCCCTTCCCATCGCCAAAGACGCCCCGAATAAGGTTATGGAAGGAACCAAACCAAACCCAAAACCTCCAGAATACGAAAGCCGAGAACCGCGAATTCTAGTTAGGTATACAAACGGTCTGGTAAATGGCGTCTTCAATTTCTTGAACCGCTTTAAATGCTTAAGTGGCCGTTTTTCACAAAGAACTGTAATACAAGTTGTTGATATGACCAGCACTAACATTTTAGAGACAAAATGAGCATTCTGATAGGGCTTAAATCAGTTGGTGAAAACAAATGACCAATTGTTTTGTGATAGTTAACCAATAACGGACTATTCCTTAATCCATTGTGGTCAAACAGCCTTGCCCCCTCCCGACTTAACCAAATAAAGTTTATATTTATGTATCTTCTGAATCGTTAGGGTACATGTGCATTACTAAGGCTATATTGCCAATTCATATGGAAAGGTTTATTATAATTGTGGCGAGCTTTTCATAGAAATAAAGTTTAATGCACGAACGACACACTTGACTAGTTTTAATTTGGGAAGTCATATCGCCTGCAGAGACGCCCGTTTTGCTATACTTATGGCAGATATTTTAACACGCCATACTTAAAATACGCTTTGGCGAATGCTTCCCTTCCCGCCTATAGGCCTACCTCAGCATTTAGACTATTGGTATACACCCTCAATGCATCCCGCCCCTCCCCGTACAATGTTGAAGCACTAAATCATGTTTATAAGATGATCTATCAGGTACCACGCTTTTGTCAATGATTCTAATTCCATTTATGGTTCTGTATAACCTATTGGTAAACATCATCACATTCGTGGGGAGTGGGATTCGGAAGCTCAATATATACTACCCCACTAAATTAATTTCATTAAACGTAATGAACATGTTTTACAAATCTGCTTAGGTTCTCCAACATTGACGGGGGGGGGGGGGGGTCGGAAGCTCAACGGGTTATTAAATCTCAGTAAACGTAATTAACATAAGGCCTGATCAATGTACTACGAATAGACGATTTTATGATATTTTGGCGAGGTAACCCAATAGAAAACAATTTGGGTTAAGACGCCGTGTCTGACGAAAAATAGCATATTTTCCTTTTATTTTTGGCACACAGTTATATCAAAGAAATTTGAGTGTGTTGAGGGATGAATATGTAATAAATTTTGGTCATTATTTTTTCCCCAAATACGCTTCACGGACCCTATTATTGTGTCGCTCAGGTCACGCTGGCGATGGATGGTAGGGAGAGGGTTTGGTTTTTCTTCATTAGAGCGCCAACTCTCAAACCAATCAGAGCAGTTTTTGGAATTTGGGTAGCCACGACATTCCTTCATGAATCCGTTCGAGCGGCGAATGGGTCTTGCAACCGCTTTTGTAGAGAGCCTCCCATCATGCCAAGCCATCACTCCTAAAACAAAATCCTATACGGTCCGTGTAAATTGGAGGCGATTTTTTGAAAGAGCATGATTGTTCTACCTCATTACTACGACATTTCGCAAAGAATGACCAATTGGAGGACTGGTCGTATCATGATGCAAAATGAAGACAAGGCAGCGGAGAACAATAATCAATAATTTATCAGAAGATCATCAAAGCCAAAAGACCCATTTTCGATGCATGTTTTTATATGGGGCTTCTTCGACACTGGCAAAGAAACTACGTTTCGATATGGAGTCACCATCTGGTAAGAATTGTCACGTTTCCTTTCTGTCCTAAATAGGAAGTACGTGATAGGAACATGATTCAAGCAATATGCTCATAAGATAAACGGCAAGCTCGGTAATAACTGAAATTTGGGAATACGCCGAACCCAAAAAACACAAGGCACTAGACCGCCAAAAGACGCAACCTTTATAATTTGGTTTTAGTATTGGCACAATATTGACATTATCATCAACGTCTACTGGTCAATGATATTCAAGTGCGCTAGTTAATGATATCCTACAACAACTATAAAATTTGTTCGAATTCACTCCTTATAAGAATTGCATACCATTGGGAAACTGAATACGTATGCTTTTAACAACTTAATTTAATTTCATTATGTGACATGATTAAATTCCGCTTTTATCATGTTTATAATTACCTAATGTCAACGACTGATTTAACTGTCCGGCCAAACTTCATCTGGGGATGACCGGGATTTTATCACGGGGTTCTAAAGCAAATATCGAGTTCGATCTCAACGACAACTGTGAATCGGCATCTGTTGAGATCATCTCCGACTTGAACACCATGGAGGAATCTGAGGCGTTTTATATTGACATATCTTACGTGGAGACTAGCGAGACTGGTTGTACGGGAACAGTGATCCATCCTAGTAAAGCGGTCGTTACTATCCATGATGCAACAACAAGTACGTGTCTATTAAAGCAAGTTTGACGCTCATTTTTGTCACCTGCAAGAATTGCAGGAGACGCCTTCTAATTAGTGATTGCGTGCGCACGCCGCCCATATGGAGAGCGGCAATGGCACATTTTCCTAAAATATTAAATTTGCTCGCAAATGAGTCGTAGGCCATTTGAAGAATAGAGATCTTGCACAAAATAACAGACCCCAAAATTGACAGGGACATTAATAAGAGGATAAAGACGTGCAGACAATTTGGAGTTTCCGTAACCTGACCCTTTTTCTGACCCTTATGAATTCGGAAACCTTAACGGAATAAACCTGTGCTTTATTCCGTGAAGGGTTCCGAATTCAAAAGTGTCGGGTGTCGGAAAGTGTCAGATGGGTCAGGGAACGGAAACTCCCGGTAATCAGCAGCCAAAAAATCAGCTATTTACCCGAAGGAGTCGAACTTACTTGAAATTTGCAACATTCAATAGCTCGGAAAGCCGTAGAATTATATTTTTGGCAAATGAAAATGCAGTACTCAAAGGTATGATTCCCCATTCAATTACGCGTTGCAGCAAGCGTCCGTACGGAGAGCAATGACCGAAATTATACGATTTTATCCTTGGCTGCTTTCAGTTCTATTATGCGTTATAGGCCATGTCAAAACGAAAAATCTGCTCGGATAAGGACCAAGGTGGCGCACACCTGGGAAGTACATAATTCTTCCGAAATATACTTTCCGAAAATTACAGAAATCCGTTCTATGTGTGTTCTCACGTCTAGTATGTGCACATTCTCGAGAAAATGAATTGTCATCTCAATTTATGCCGTGAATATCAGTGACTACGGGATGTACACCATGATTCATTGACTCCAGCAAATAATGGGGCTATTGATAAGTAAATCCCCTCGGTATGTAGAAGACCAAACACTTCAGATTCCTTTTTCATCTGGAACCATTATTTTCCATGTAACCGAAAAGATTGCAGGTGTTACACCATCGCCCCGATTTAGATTAAGCTATTTTTCATGACGTGGACACAAATTATCCGTCTTTCACGAATAAAGTTAGGTTCTACTGTGTGTTCAATTTTCTTTGACCCTATATTCCATCTACAACTGAAAATGATCCTTTTTATTGATTTTTGCTGCTTTTAGCCTATAACTCAAACTTTCGGCCGCAGATAGTACAAACTATACCTTTTTGAATCCTTATGATTTAACTATTAACTTTTTCAACATGATTGGATCAATTTCAAAATTTGACCCTGTTATTGACCTTTGACTCCCGAAAACAGATTTCCTCACCCCCTACGATAACTCACTTTTTTGGGTAAATGTTGACACCTTTACCTACCAAAATTAGTTGAAATCGGCTTCTTTAAAAATTTTCACAGATGAAACTTTAGGGATACTATTCTATGCAATTTATTGCAGAAATCGAACATCATTCACCTACATAAAATGCAGGTGAACCGGTGCCGAACAAACTTAATTCAATAGAAAGAGTTCCTTTATTAATGATTAAGTTATGGGTGTTGGTTCTTCACCAAGATGTTAGGTCATAGCTTGCCAATCAAATTTTTTTTCTATGAATTTTGCTCATCTTCGTTTCCTTGAATAAATGATAAAATATACGATCAAAGTTATTGAACTCCCAGCAGAAGTTTGAGTTTTATTTTCTTCGTGAATGCCAACTTCTATACTAGTAAAACTAATGCTATTCCATCTTTTGGAATCCGTATAAAAGAGGGGTTTCACAGGTGTGTCCAAATGCTGATAACATTGCTTCATTTGATTTTCCTATTAGTCCTTGGACAAATGTTGAATTTGATATTGACTTAACTTTATGTCAATATAAAAAGGGTCTAACTGATCTTGTTTTTCAAGCTAAATTTGATGGTCTTGGACATAAATATCATCAACATCGAGCTCTTTATACAGATGGGTCTAAGGTTTTGGAAAGGGTTGCTGCAGCTGCTTTAAGTCGGCGTGATCAACGCCAGATTACGTTTACCTGATAATGCTTCTATTTTCACTGCCGAATTGCGGGCACTTAAGTTGGCCTTAGAGTTGGCCGATGTTTCTAATGAGTCATTTCATTATATGTTCTGATTCACTATCTAGTCTTATGGCTTTGAAAGGCAGAGAGTGTCGTCATCCCTATATTGCTGAGCTGTTGGAAGTATCTTTCAATTCGTCTCAATTGAATAAATCTGTTTTAGCTTGGATTCAGAGTCCCATTGGTATTCAAGGCAATGAAAAGGTTGATGTATTGGCGAAATAAGCCCTTAAAGCCCTTTACAGATTTTAAGGCTTCAGTTAATGGCTACATCAGAAATAGTTCACAAATGCTGTGGGATTCATTCCCTAATAATAAAATGCATGCTTTTCAACCATCTGTTGGAGCTGCTGGCAGTTCAGGTTTGATTGGACGAAGGGACGAGATTGTATTAGCGCGATGTAAAATTGGTCACACTAATGGTTTCACACCACCAAATAAATTGCCATTGGTTTATGTACAAAATGGCCCTAATTAAAACGTAAATTTCTCATTAACGAAGCGACTCAGTTGCTTTAATTATGCATTGCCTTGGACTGCTAGACCTCTGCATCCCATTCAGCAAGAAGAATCCATAAGTTGACCACGGAGTTTTCGAACTACTGAAGCATGAAGACAACGATGAGTTCCGATCCCCTCTGAACTGTGGCTTCTAGTCAAAATATTCCTATGGGATGGGTGTAAAATTAGTACTGTAATTACTCAGTAGTAAGCCTCACACCTTTTTGTCTTGATATTTTGCTGATTTTTACCTTTAAAATAATTTCTAACACAAAATATGGCCCAGGAAGTTCCAGTTTCTACTATTTTTCATTTGAACTTAGACGTCACTTTTTTTTACCTTTTTCCCAAACACTTTTCGGCCAGAGGGTGCCAGACCAGATCTATTTAGTGGTGTGAAATCTTATATGACCCATAGTTATTTGCTTAGAGGTGAGCCAGTCCCAGGGTGTATTCCTTGTGATTGTGCTCTTTCTGTGAAACATGTATTACTTGAGTGCGTTGATTATGCGCTTATTCGTAGAAAATATAGCGTCCCAGATTTGAAAACATTTCAAGATATTTGGCCTCTTCAGGTGATAAAATTCCTGAAGGAGGCTGATTTGTTTAAGGTTCTTCTGGGACTGCAAGCCAGTGTGATTGTTCCATGACTTAAAGGTTTGCATTGTTTTCCACCGTCCGATTTGATTGAGGATCATTCACGAAGCTGAGAGATATTAAGGTTGAACGACAAAACTCAACAAAATGTGTTATTATCGGTCATTCAGATTTATTAAAAACATCAAACCTTTATAAAACATACACCACAATAAATTTCAGTTAATTTTTAAAAAGTTGATATTTAAGTCGTTGTCCTATTCATAAAATGCAATTTACTATCAATAGCACCATTATGCTGGAGTGGCTGGAGAGTCATGGAAACGTGGTCTACATCTCTTGGTCACTGAAATTCAGGGGAAGACATGAACCGTTAATTCATTCAAGAAAAGTGCACTTCCTAGAAGTGAGAACAAGCGTAGAACTGTTTGATACTTTTAGACAATTTTATTTAGCAAAATTATGTTACTTGTGTAGGGGTGCGTCACCTTTGTAAAGGCTATGAAATCTGCCCGCTAGCCTAGTTAATGTTCGGACATACAAGAATCTGATCTTTTTGTTTTCTTTGGATGTATTTAGCACGAAAGCTGAGAAACGATTTACACATCGAGGTACGGTGTAGAAGTAACATTGTCCGGGCGTACTCATAGTCTGGGAAACAAATGGTGAACCAATAGGGCAATCGATTCAGTTGAACTCTTTACGCAACATAGTTTCACGCTTTATTCGTTATCGTCTATGGAGCCCCGGACTATGAGTCCCAACGGACTATATATGCTTTCACACCGCTTTCTCGGCAATTTGAATTGATAATCAACCACGAATTTTAAATTGTTTTTCTTAGATTGTTCAACATTAAGGAAAGTAATTATGCAGGTCATCGAACCCGATGTTGGAACCACATCAGAGTTAACGTTTGTTATTGAAAGAAGTGGCGAACGTCGCTAACTCCCCAGTGTAAGTTTCACGGGACCCAAACACACTGGCGTGTACCATAAGCGAGTGATCATTCGGTTGGTGAGTGGGCTTCGAATTGGGGAGCTTGACACCCCATTTTGTGATCTCCGAGCCTTTCAGTGTCTTGAATTTTCTGACGTAAATCTTGCAAGGGTATGTACAGGATCCCCTAGCGTGGACAGACGTACAAAAGATTTGGGTAGGATTTGGGTTGGAGGCCCCCATTACTGGCGGATCAATTCTGACCATCATTTGGCTGGTCGGATTGGTCTATAGTAGGCGGATATATGGAGGGCAAAATAACTTTGATTGGTTATTTTCATTAGGGATGGGGTTTTTGGGTCAATTTCACGCGACACTGATCTTTTTTATTCATTGGCATTACAAGACACTTGTTAACATTCACCTTTTTATTACTACTTGCAGCGTATTCTACACGAGTGTTAAGCACTACTCCGATCGGGAATTCAAAGGGAGTTTCTAACAGAGGTGGCTTCGGTCCAGGTGAAAGGAGAAGGAAAAAAATGCCACGTTACCATTTATCAGACATATACGCCGAGACCAGGAAACCGTTTGAAGTGTCCTTAGCAAAATTCGGCGAGATTGACAAATTCGTGCACCTTCTAAAGCTCTTGTTACGATCCATGATGTCAAAATAACAAGTAAGATTTTTCTTTATAGGATATTAAAATATGCACAGACTCAATGCACAAGGCGCAACCCTGAATTTATCAAAAATCTAGACTAATCAGCTTAAATTATCGGTTTCTGTCATTATTTGGTTTGATTTCCTTACGGTTTGGGGAAAACTGGTGTATCCTTTGAGTAAATTCGGCTAAAAAGTCGAAGTTGAAACAATCGTAGCCCAAACTGGATACAACAAGGTGTTATTTAGAAAACACTAATTTTTTGAATTTTGGCCGGGTACCCATTGCTCGTTCCAAAAAAGACTATCCGCAAATATGGACTAGGGCTATCAAATTCAAATGGTCTAGTTTTGTAGTATGAATTTTAGATGTCATTGTGAATTGGTTCATTTACAAATAGTAAAGTAACCTAAACATAGTTTTAAATGATCTTTTATTTGCGATTGAGGAAAGATCCCGCTAAGAGTTAATTTCATGCCCAAAGTGCTTTTTGTTTTTTTTTTTTTTTCCCCCGTTAGGGTGAGTTCACTTAAAACAAGTATAATTTCACCCCAAACTGGTCCCTTTAAGGGGTATTTTTCATTGAAAATGGTACCTTGAGGGTCACTTTCAGAACCTTTAACGATCATGTGTACCCGACAAACCCCTGAGAACCCCCTCCCTGGCATGTGCCCTCATCTACGTGTGGCGCAACGGTTAAACGCAGGACTCATGAGCCTAAGTTCGTGAGTTCGAGCCCCGCTGAAGTCACCGTGTTTGGTCCCTGGGCAAGATACTTTGTCTCAATTGCCTCGTTCACCCACGCGAAATATGGGGAGCTTTTATGGGATATGATTTGACGATTTCCTGATGGCAGCGTAATAATGACCTTGCTCATTGAGACAACATTGTTTGTGCTGTATAAGTGGTATTATTAAGTAATGTGGATGATCACTGGATGTCTTGGTATTGACGCAACTTAATGTTTATCAGAGATTGCTACCCGGGGTTCCCCTCTGGGTCAAGGGGATGGGAAGGGATCTAATTTGTATTCGATGACTGGCTTGTTACACCAACATTAATCCACAAACCAGGAAAGCCGGTGTGGCAGGAGATAGTCCTCCGGGCTCCGTCCGGGAACAATGGTTAACAATAGGGCAATCGATTCAGTTGACTCAATGGAGCCCGGACTACGGTACCTGCCGGACTTTTGACTTTCACAACGGTGTGAAAGCAACTATAGTCCGGCGGGAACCATAGTCTGAGCTCCCTGGACGCGATAACGGAATGAAGCGTGAAACTTGGTTTGCGGAAAGTCAACTGAATTCAGTACCCCATTTCTTACCGTTGTATAGCTAGCCGGACTGCGAGTCTCCGACTAGAATTATACACCGGCAACTGGTCAACCCTGGAATTTCGACACGCAACACAATAAAGTTTTAATCCTTTATGGATGTTTGAGCGAGTTAATTCGTAATTAAAACCTTCCCAACAATCCCTAATATTATAAACATAACCCAGATGTTGCATCGTGTTTTAACAGTACTAGTCCAGTTGCTTAGAGCCAAATTTGGGCTAGATCGTGACACGCCTGATTAAAGCGCCAACTTTTGCACACTTGCTCTTTATATAGGTCTCACAGAAACATTCTAGAAGGGGTGCCAAGCCTGAGAGGCCTAGGGCATGGTTCACCCATAGGTCAAAGTCCATATGGTGTAATCGGTACATCTGTTATGCATTTGCTAGATGCGTATTATAATTACTCTATTGTTTCCTTGTCCCCCATAACAACATTCAAGTTTGGGTCACTTGTCGGAGGGGGTTGGTCAATGTAACCCAGATGGTCAAAGGTCACATTGTGTAATATTGTGTAAAGCCACAGTATTTTAACTATATTATATATTAAGATATGTTACATCAATGTTTTTTGCAGTATTATTTAGAGAGTATGATTGGTTATGTCCCGTAGAAACATTTAAGGCGCGAATGCCCATTCTGTTACCCAATTCCAGGGCACAGAGGTCAAGGTCAACACTGTGACCCGTGTTCTATTTGTGCCCTTACAGTACAGTGTTCCCCCCCCCCCTTGTTTCATTGATATTGAGTTTGGGCACCGATGTCTGTTTTTCTATGGGATGTATATAGTAAACGGTTATTTCACAGGAGCGGAGCTGGATTTTTCAGATGAACCTGGAATTTTTATAAATTTCAGAATCTAACGCACACTTGAGCGTTTTGAGATATTCAATATGGCTTCCAAGAGCGCGCCAATACCCATTCTTAGCTATACTTATCTTGCATAACTTGTTCCTTGTAGATTAATGGATAAATCCTTATTTTCTCAGTATATTTGCCCCTCCGACTATAAAAACCCGCCCCTTTTTTTAAGAGAAGTGAAGGAATAGCTCACCTCGGCATCCATATAATCCACTGCTCACTTGAAGCACTGTCTTTGTCAAAATAAGCCCCATTTCCACGGATGCACATAGAGCGCGATCGCTTGAGTGACTCGTATTGTGTGCATTTTCCTTTTGGTGGGCCTTTGCCTGTTATCATACACGTGGGGATATATGTAGTTATTATACCTTCGTATACCATTTCCTAAGGAATCACGGAAGTACCTTCTAACGAAAGGGAGTTAAAGAATATCCTGTAGATCAGGGGAGTCGTCTCACCGAAAAGGCTCAGGTAGGAGATATAATATATCATGAATACTTAATATTCCACATACAGTTTCAAAACCACCTGAGTTATCTACCGAGCGTGAACCTGCCGTTTTAAAGCGGCCGAAGTTTTACGCGAATGCGAGTAGGCGACACCGGCCGTTCTGAATGTTTTACCTGGCCGTTCCCATCTCTAACTCAGAACCTCCCCTTGTGCGGAGGTGGTATCGTCCCGATAATACATCTCGAACCTCCGCGAATCGGGATTTGCCTAAAATAGTGCCAAGAACCTGGCACAGAGTCGAGGGAACCGTGTTCCGTATCGTCCCGCGACATTGCCTATTTCTCCCGGTGTGCAGCATTCGTCTCATAGCTCCGTATGGACGACGATTGACAAGTTTCGCCGCCGGTAAGTGGTTAATGTTGGCCGGTAGCTTACACGAGCAATTTTAGCTGCAAGTCATGATCATGGTGTTCAGAAATCCAAATCTGAAGATTCGAGTAATAATTTACCGGACCCGTATTCACCTAAAGCTCCAGCTTTGCATGATGACATAGCTTTTGGGCATGTTTAAAGATGATAACGTGGGTAGCCCAGTACCTGAAACTGGCAGAGCATTTGTACCAAGGCATTAACATAAACATTAAAAGGAAATTTGGATGAGTTACAGAAAGAATATAAGCCTCCAGAAAACATTAAGTCTTTCACTAAAGGGCCAAGGCTTAATAGCATGGTGTACAAGGTCGATACCCAGACTATGTTCGTGGGAAAGATAAAAGCCTTCTTGAGACGCCCCCCCACACATAAATTCGACTGCAGCACAACTCCACTAAAATGAGGGGCAATTGAAATGGTTGCAGTTCTGAGCCCGAGCTTTGACCGACGCAGTTGTTGAGTCGCCTTTCCCATTGTTTTGACTTTTCCTGGGTAGTGCTCAGTTCCACATGTCTATGCAACGTAGGGAGCTCATTAGCCCCTCATGTCGCTGAGAAGTTACAGATGTTTAATAAGGTTGTACCAGTAACTGAGTACTTACTAGGAACGAAGCGTAGAAATCTTTCAAGGAAAGGAAGTCCGTGACGATCTCAGATTGCCAATCTACCTTTCGAGATAAGGAAATCAAACAACAAGGAACAGTCAGGTGGCAAAAGGGATATGATTCTAACACAAGAGATCTTCCAAATAAGAGGCACACCAAGGGCCAAGGGCCATCCATTGGTTGTGCAGTAGCTATGACAAGGGCTCAACAAAAAACAGCTCCTACTGGGGACGCGGTTACACGCCTTGGTACAAGAAATAACGTCAACAAAGAAGGTAACAAGTTCAGCAGGATCGCTGAAACATGCGGTAAACAGGTGGCAGGGAGATCACCAACGATCAGTTTATTTTAGCGAACAATCCAAGGTATCACTTGCGTTTTTTCTTTCGCCACACAAACCGCATCAAAAAGTGGCACCAATTACGGTAGTGAAGATTCCTGCCAACAAAAGATAATGCAAGAAGAGATAGACAAACTTCTGTCAAAAGGTGCGGTTTCAGTTTTGCCACGCCATGTCATCAAGGCCAGCTTATTTCGCGCCTATTTTTAAGTTCCAAAGAGACGGGAGATCTCGACTAATAAATTCATTGTAAAAAGCATTTCAAGATGGAAAACTTGCAGAATGCGATTCAGTTGACACGGAAGGGCGAGTTCATGTACCTGGATTTAAAGATGCTATTTTTCGATACCGATTATACAATCAACCATCTAAATTGCTTCTATTTATTGAAAAGCCAAGTTCTGCATTTTCCCGCTCTACCCTTTGGTCTGACAAGTGCGCCGAGAATTTTCACAAAGGTATTAACACTTATGACCAATGGGTTTTCACCCCCGTTGGTGCCAAGGGTTCCATGGGACCCCCCCTAAGAAACCACTTATCCCGAGGGAATTTTTGTACGAATTTATACCACATGTGAAAGGCCATAAGACAACCCCAAATCAGCAATAAACTGAGATTTTGTTATTTTGGGTGCAAATTAGGGGCAAAACATTTTTTTCAAAACACTCGAAAATTGGGGCAAAAAGACGGAAATCAAATGAGTCCTTGTGTTTACATCAAACATTTAAAAAACTTATTTTATGTTGATATCAATTCTAGAAGACCCATAATTATCTTTAATTTACCACAAAACCAGCAGTTTAGGGAATCCTGTAATTTTTTACGGTGTATGGCCAAAAAGACACTTCATTTTTTCCCATAGAGTTTGGTACCGTAACGGTTTGGACGTAAATGATGAAATGTGTTTTCAGCACATAAAGGGTTAATTATTTTTAATGTTACTATAATTGGTTTACTACATGGATGTGTGAACTTATATCGCAAATAAAAAATTTGCTTTGGTTCTCGGTTCTTATTCTTATTTTTTAAAAATATTCTCAAATGACTTACGTTATTGCCCGCGGGGGGTGGGTTCCATGGGACCCCCACTAATGATCTCATTAACGGCTGGCCGATTTTCTAAGTTATTTTGGTATGAAAGAATCGCATTTAAAAGTCGCACAATTACAAAAAATTTCGGATCAAAAATCGCACGCGTTAAGCGACCAGCGCGAAAACAAATTTTGGGGTCCCTATTGAACCCCCCCTTGGGTCACCTTAGTGTTAAAGCCCGTCATTGCGCACATGAGACAAATGGGGATTCGATGCCTAATTTATATAGACGATTTACTAATAGTAGCGTCCTCATCAAGGAATGCGACGAACAAGCAAGGTTCGCAGTGGAGTTTCTTTCGAACCTCGGATTTCGTGGAAATATGGAAAGTCGTTTAGTTCCGAAAACTCGGGCAGAGAGTTCCCTTCGTTTCTGTTAGATTCAAGAGGATGGAACTCCTTCTTACCACAGCCAAAATTGTGATCATTTTTAGCAACTAGTCGCTGCTCAACCGGTTTCCGACACTTCGTCAAGTATCAAGCAAACAGTAGGGCTTGATATCGACCAATGGGCCGTTATGATGTCCGGCAGTCATTTATTGTCGTTGTCTACAACGGGAATTAAATCGATCGTGCCTCCAGAACTCGGAGAAAAGATTAGATTTCATGAAGATAAGCTTACAGCTCGACAAGAGCTTCACTTTATGGACAAACTTTAAACACTTGAACGGCAAGCAGTGGAATGCTGCCTCAGTCCAAATATGATTCAATAGATGCCTCCATGAAGGGGTGGGAGCTGCATGTCTAACAACAGGCCAGAAGACCAGGCCTTTGGGTCGAAAGAGGAAAAGCAAATTACAACATAAATTATCTAAGAAAAATTAGACACAAAATTGATGCCCTGGTTTGCAGTGGAGTCAACTGGTCAACACCTTTCCCGGCGTACATGTGCATCTCAAATGGACAATTCCAAAGCTTTGTCATATGTTAACAAACAGGGCGGCACTCGATCGTGTCAGATGATTGCCATAGCCAAGAAATTTGCGAATGGGCAATTTCGCCATCAGATTCAATTATCTGCAGAGTATCTCCCGTGTATTCAAAATGTGACAGCCGGGTCTGTTGCGAGTCCTCAATTGCAGTCTCGAGTGGTCACTAAATCAAGCAATTTTCACGAGCCTTTTCGAAGCGAAAGTTAGTCCTCAGTGGACCTTTTCGCATCGAGAGCTCATTGCCCAAATCATAAGTTCGTGTTCTTGAACCCGACCTCTGGCAGGAAGGTCGACGCTTCTCCATCCGTGGAAAATATAGTGGCATACGCGTTCCCACCATTTTGCCTAATAAGTCGTTTATTGCAGAATGTGCACACATACAAGGTGTCAAGAATGTTTTGTTATAATCGCTCCAGTATGGCAAACACAAACTTGGTTTCCGAGTCTACTAGCATAGCAAAGTCACAGGCCCATCTACTTCAAAAAGTCGGCAAAATCTCTTCAACTACTCATCACTCGTAGAAAAGCATCCTCTGCAGTCAATGAGACTGGCATGTTGGCTTGTGTCAGCCGACACTTATCAGATCAAAGAATTCCTGACGAGGCAGCCGAGCTTATTCTCGCCTCGTGGAGATCAGGTACCGAACAACAATATACTCTCAACAATACTCTGGAGCTTGGGAACAATGGGTTCGCTGGTGTAACGAGCGGAAAAGTAATCCGCTTTCAGCATCTTTAGGGGCGATTTCACATTTGTCTTTATTCAAGGCGGGGTTTGCCATATTCCACAATAAATACTTACCGCTCTGCCATTTCAATGACGCATCTGCCCTATTGACGGTGTACCTGTCGGTAGTCCACTATTTCATTAAACGGCTCATGAAAGGAATTTCAACAAACGTCCTCCAGTTCCTCGTTACATTGTTACTTGCCGGTGGAGAAAGTCCTACGTTATATAGTGAAGATAATCCCTGGTTATGATGATATTCTTTAAAGCTTCTAACTTGGAAGTCTGCAATGTTGGTTGCAGCATTAGTTCGGCAGACCGAAGTGAGCAATTGCATTTCTGCAATTATCTACTGATTTATGTCTAAGGATATGGAAGGAATTACCATTTTAGTATCAAAACCAACAAAGTGCACGCGCCCAGGGCGTGCGAATTAAGCAATTGATTTGCCAATATATCTTAAAGATAGACGGTGTCTGTGTGGTAACGGTGTTTGGATAAATTTTTTAAAGGCTACCAACAGTATTAGGGTTGACAAGCACCTATTTTTATTCATATGTTAAACCCTCATCGTGGTGTCACAAGAGCCACTATAGCAATACTGGATTAAATTTGTTAATGCAAAAGCGGAATAGATGCTCCTATGTTCCATCCACCCACTTCTACCAGATCAGCTTCACATCCGCTGCTTTTCAGCAAGAGGTCGTACCTTATTTTTGAAAAAGGCTGATTGGTCTAATGCTAGTGTGTTTCATCATCGTTTCTACAACCGCCGAAATGCATAAAGATTTCTCGGCCCATCCTGTCTATGAAAGAGGTGAGCTTGCAATCTATGAAAGCGACGGATTTAATACCTTGTCTACAAGGAACAAGTTATCAAGATCATTGTTTAATTATTATCAAGGTTGACTTACCTGCAGGATGAAATTTTAATATCTTGTAGAACTTGTTCCGAAGTAGATAAGTGCCCACCACTAAGGTTTTGTGTGATATTTTTACTGTCAAATTGTTTGTTTTACACCCACCCCTGGTCAGTATGGCCTGAGATTTGAGGGGCGTATTTTGACCAGACAGTGATCAGGAGTGAGCAAGTGGAATTATTGTGCTTATTTGGCTTTCCATTTCATTCTCTTTAAAAAAAAAGGGTGTTTAATAAGTCGTAGGGGCCAATATACTGACAAAATACGGATTTAATATACCTTATCTACTTCGGAACAAGTTCTACAATATCATTAAAACATCCTTGCGAATCTAAACCTTTGTATAATTAACAATTTTGTTTCATATTTAACCAAGGAGGTTGATTTTGGTATCTATTCCATCTTTTTGAAGTCAAGAATCCATTAAGACCCAATTCACATTGCCAATGAGGCTTACATCATGGCTAATCTAAGAGTTAGCATGCCAAGAAGGTCTCAAATTTTTTTGTCGCCAAGGTTTGAGCAATAGGGTACTTAAAAACTTACTCAAAGCGTGTTTGTTGGTACAGTCAAACCGTTTTAGATCAAGGAATCCATTAAAAACAATTACATACCATTGAGGGCTTACTCATGGTCATCCAAGATGGCTGCCAATAAGGTCGCCATATGGCCCAGCCCAATCATGTTGGAGCAATAGAGTACTCATACTTTTTATTAGTGGTCGTGGTGTGAGTTCACCATTTTAAAGATGGTCAAGGGGTCCATTAAAATCAATCTGAAACCATGAGAGCTTGCATCATGGTCAATCCAAGGTGGATGCCAAAGAAGCACCAATATGGTGCCGCCTAATTTTCATAGTTTTGAGCTATATGTTCATCTATACTCGTTTTGTTTTAGGCGTGCATTTATACAGTGCGAGTCAAAAGAATAGGACGCGTGATTGATTAATATTTTATTTTTAATCAAAACCTAATTGAGCTGAATAGAAAAGTTTTAGATATTCTCAACAAGCTGTTTCTTTTCTTCTTTCTTCTTTTTTTACCGCTCATTAGAAAAAAAATTACGAAAATCCATCGATTTAAATTTGTTATCCTTTTTGCCGAAGGAATGAACGCCATTTTAGTCGGCTTCCAGCGGAATTAATGCTTTGAATAGTGCGAGTACACTGGGAAATGCTGGGATCAATGTGAATGTAAATGATATGTAAACCCGCGCGAATTTCAAAAACAGATTAGCTGGTCTGTACAAAATCAATAATTAATAAAATAACAATCTGAATATTTTCACAAAATAACTTCGCATCTTGGTGGACAGGTATTAGGTATCATGGCCCCCTCCATCATCCATATGTTACAAAACAAATTTATGTTGAAAACCTACTTGAAGGCCCATTCAGAGACGTTTTCCTTGCAGGTTTCCCACAAGCAACCGTGCACCTGCAAACAGGTTTTAACAATGGTCAGGAATCCCATGACTATTGAACCACCAAGAACCGACAACATGAAGCATCAGGAAGCAGGACTGCCAGGTCCCAAGCTAACATTGATCGAGTGAGACAAGCCCGAGAATGAACCCAAGAATTGAGGGCTGATACTTTGGTTGCATTCAGCAGAGCTTGTCCACTCGAGCAATGTTAGCTTGGGTCCTGACAGTCCATCTCCTTCCTGAAGCTTCATGTTGTCGGTTCTTGACGGTTCCATAGTATGAAATTTCCTGACCATGTATAATAACCTGTTTACAAGGTGTGTGGTTGCTTGCGGGAACTGCAAAGCAAACTTCGCGAACCTCAACCGGAGATGGTCTGCAATTAATTTTAACTTATTAATTTGTTGTACATCTGGTATGGAGGGGCCACGATACCTAATAACCTTTCCACCAAGATGCCAAGTTCAGATTTGTTAATTTTTTGTTTATGATTGATTTTATGCATCCCATGCTAATCTGTTTTTGAAACTCGCGAGTTTACCATCTCATTTACATTTCAATGACCCGTCATTTCCCAGGTACTCACACACGACGGCATTCATCATTCCGTGAACAGCTGGATAAATGGGTTCCTTCGGTAAAACGGGCAAAAACAAAAAAAAAAAAACAACAATAAAAAAAAAAAAAACAAAAAAAACCACAACAACCCACAAACCAAACTCACCTTGTCAGGCCTGGTGTCTTTTCGGTGACTTCTTTTTGTCTGATGAGCGGAAGAACCTGCTTGTTTCGAATATCTAAATTTCTTTTATCAAGCTCAATTAGTTTTTTGATAAAATATAATCAATCACGGTCCTAATCTTTTTGACTCACCCGTGTATAGCCTGGAGCTAGCACCCATTTGTAACACATCTCAAGTAAAAAAGTTTGAGTGATGAATATGTTGAAATACTGACGCGTACCCCTAAATCGTGATTCTTAAGTGTCTGCAAGTGGTGCCTTAGGGCTGGGTGGGCCAAAACATTTGTACAGGGGTCAATGTTTGTAAATTGATCCAATCAATTTGAAAAGCCCAACCATGTTCTGTGTCTAACCATAAGGATTCGAAAAGGTATGTTTTTAATATATACAGTTCCTAAAGTTTCAGAGTTTAAGGCTAAAACAGCAAAAATCAATACTAAAGGTCAATTTCAGTTGTGTACAGGGGAATCGCGAAGAGGTCAACTTTTAAAGTTCTTGCCTCCATTTGGGATACAACCTGGTGCAAATTAAATTGGTTGAGTTCATAGGATTAAATAAAGGAATAGTTTTTGAGACTGTCCTTAAATTACTAGTTTCCGATGTAGGGTGCCCAGAAGGTCAACGTCCTTGCTTCAATGGGGCTTGAGCTTGTTACCCCCTACTTTTCTTAAGTTCCAAGCATTTGAGACACTCAAAACTATTTCTTATTTTATCCTATGAGCTCCACCAATATTGCACCATTTTTTTATCCCAATCGGAGGCAATTTTAAAAGTTGACCCCTGTAACAACTGAAATTGACCGTTTTAGGGGGAAAGGTGGGGGGAAAGCCAATTTCCTTTTTTCTTTTTTTTAGCCGATGAAACGTGGGCCGGTTACAGTACAGAGAAAAGGACCCGCTCGTTTTAAGATAATTTGTACTTCATAAGCCATTATTTCCTTTCCGTCGAAGCAAAGGAAAATGTAATTAGTCTTCATGTATATGTAATTTTTTTCTAGCCCTGGCCTTTTTTTTAGCAAATGTACGGTTCGTCTATCTGCTGCTGCTAAATAATTCTATCTTACTGCTTTTTAATAACTCTAACAAAATAGTTATTTTCCTGTCTTCCTTTCCATCTTTTCCTTGTTTTTCTCCCTACCCGTGTGCTCTTCTTACGATTAAGTCTCAACTGCCCGGAGAAATATTTACAGGTAGTTTTTATACAACAGCCAGATCCCACACAACTGACAGTTCGGATCCAACGAGAGTCGGATCACAGCCCATCAGGGCGCACAGAGCGTCGATATAGGATGCCGCCCAGAAACCCCGGACCTCACTACAGAAATACTGTTTCTAGGATTGCTACAAAACCCAGC